>RJWK010050276.1:0-16329 GCA_004363435.1 Platanista minor | reverse complement strand
TCTAAGAGGGAAGTTTATAGCAATACAATCCTACCTTAAGAAACAGGAAACATCTCGAATAAACAACCTAACCTTGCATCTGAAGCAATTAGAGAAAGAACAAAAAAACCCTCAAAGTTAGCAGAAGGAAAGAAATCATAAAGATCAGATCAGAAATAAATGAAAAAGAAATGAAGGAAACGATAGCAAAGATCAATAAAAGTAAAAGAAAAAATATGTATTTATGTAAAATGCAATTATATTCCTTGCCTGTTTAGCCAACAGTTGGCCAAAAACAACAAACTGTAAAGCCTCTATACAGAAAACACAAAATAATTTCTCTAGACTGTAGAGACTTACAGATCGTATTTCCCTTTAAAAGATAAAGTCTGACTACAGTGTGATCAGGCTACTAGTTTATCCCTTCAAACACAGAACTCCCTTCAAAACAAACGTAAGGGGAAGGTGGGTTGGGGTAGAGGGTGGGGCAATGGAGGGCCTAATTACAACCCAGTAACCTAATCGCACTGCCCTCAGAGCTATCCCTATAGAAAACTAATCATCATTTCTTAGAATATCCCCAAACCCAATATTTCTCACTTTAAACACATAGTAAACATATAGTAAAAACATTCTGCAGTCCAAATAGTTCACTTTTGTGATTCCACAAAAATATGGAAACTTATCAAAATGAAATAAACTTAGATCCTTTAAGTTCACATTTACATTAGTTCTGGAATATAAAATAAATGCAACATTTATGTAGAGTAAATAAATGCAAGATAACATATTATGTTAAAAATTAAATTGTATGATATAAGCACAGTGAATGCTTCCTGAATACAAATTGTCCTCTGATATATTTAATTAGGTAATGAAATATTCTAATTCTTATTACTTTTGACAGTTAAATTTCTGTTATCACTTTCCTCCCATCATTTTAATTTTTAAATATATAGGCAACTGAAGGTTCAGCTGAAATTCTATCAACTAATGATAATTTATGTCATTTTTTTTTTAATTGGAAGAGAGGGGTGACAGATTTCCCAACTCATCTATTATGGCTTCATGAGTGTGATAAAAAACATTCAGCTTAATAGCATGTGTCACTTAAGGGACTAAATTTATTGAATAAAAAGTGATCCTTTGATTTCCCAAGTAAACAAAAGTGGTGTCAGATTAGAATAAGTGCAAGAAAAATCTCTACCAAGAATTTGCATTATGACTAAGAAAACTGATAATCTCAAAAACAAATTGTAAAACCTACCTTAAATTGTAAGATGTCTGAACTATTGGAATGCAAAAAACTAAAGTGATTGATCATGCTTCTAAGTGAGATATGTGATGTAAAGCAAAATCAGAATAATTGGAGGGTTCTCTAGCAGCTGAAATAAAATAGGTTTTTCAAATACATCACGTTTGAGAAAAAAGTCTGTGTGTATGCGTGCCTACAATTGCTATAGTGATTTGTGTTTTCTGTAGATTTCTTAACATTGTACCTAATGAATATTCCCTTTTAAACTAGGCTTTACTAATACAATATCCCTAAATGTAACCAAAGAGCCATTTTGGGGATTATAGAAAAGTAAGCTAACCATTCAAAATGCCGATTTCTGACAACTTTCAAAGGAAATCCCTTAGTCACTACTAAAATATTCTGACCTTTATATTTATACAATTTGACAGTTATGGGTGGGTAGCTGACATGCTTCTTTCCAATAGATTTAAAAAGTTATTCCCCAGCAGACACAGAGCAGAAGCTCAGAGCCCATGATTTGAGGAACGTGGCACATCCTCAGTTTCAGCCCCTTCACTCTCTGTTCCCGGTGACCTTCCACAGGATCCAGTCAGCACAGCAACAGACAGCAGATCTGACTGCATGTCATTCATCATCACCCTTCTACAACAGTGGCACTCACTGAATTATTTTCCTTGGGATAGTTTAGTATATGATAAATCAGTAACAGTCACTATTAGGGCAAGTCAGTCAGCGAGAATTGCCTTCACTAGTGTCCTGAGAACACCTGTAATAAAAATAGCCTGTAAAAATATGAATCTACATCTGGCATACTTAAAAGTCATGTAAATATGAATCAAAATATCTGGGTCCTTTATGGCTCGCATTGCCCTATGTTTACTTGTAGGTCTTTCCAGCAAGGTCGATGTGGTTATCACAATTCAGTCCTAGGAAACTTCTGATGTTAGAAAAATTAAAGAGGAGCAAAATGAAAACCATAAACCAAACAAGTAAAAAACTAATGCTGGCTTAGCAGGCAACACAATTACCCTTTTGATTTTCAGAATTGTGTGCAACTATAGTAATAAATTTTGTCACAAAATATTAAAGACCAGGTAGATTTGGTGATTCTAGTTATACTATACACACACAAAATTTCTTCACTTTGTGCTCCATACACTCCATTCCTACTTGGTCTAAGAAAAGGTAGGACCCAAGAAAATTTTATCGAATTATCAGAAACTCATTCTCTGAAATATTTAGACGCTACTGAGATGGTTCATGGTTGGAAATTTAAAATCAAATTAAGTCAATGTAAATGACCCATTAACTCCCAGAAATTTTCAAACAAGGCAGAAAGAAGAATTTAAGTTGAAATACCAACTTAAATTTTGCACTGTTTTCAATGCTTAAAATACTCAGGTCTCCTGGTGTTTCTGCCTTGCTTGAGGCAGGAACTGAAGCTTCGTAGAGTCCACCAGCAGGGTCTTCCATAAAAGCCACATTCTTGCCTCAGTGAAGCCAATGCAAAGGCAGTCTGATGGAAAACCAATGTTTTTATAAAGTGGAAAACTTAGCAGAAGGTTAAATGGTTCCATTTCAGGTAGAAACTCTTTACACAGCCTTTCCATCCATTTGATCAAAATTGAAGTTTTAACCAAATGAGACACTGAAGGGTGAAATCAAGGCTTTACTAGCTTTGATACCCCTGCTGTGTGGAATTTCTGAGAGAGAAAAGCCCTCTGGTAGGCCATGTTTTCTGCTCAAATTAAGACTTCTGCTCCAATCCAATAAAACTGACATTGAGTTTTCAATGTCTTTTTCAATGTCCTTTATAGGTTTGAAAAATACATAACTTTATACACGCTAATCTTTAGTTGTGATGACTTACAATACATTTGATTAAAATCCTAAACAACTCATTGAGCACCAATTCCTAATCTTCTAGCTGACCTGATTTATTGCTCTCATCACCACCACCTGAGCACACACTTAATTCTGCCATTTCATCATGACCTCCAGCCCATCACCCTGTAATTTCTCCACCACTTACATTATTAAGCTTAGGTACCAAGAGCCATCATTTCAACTACTTTCTTGCCCTACAATAACTGTTGTTCCCCTCTATTCCACCTGCCCAAAAAGGCATCAGTCATACTCTTGACAGAAAAAGGTCCCTGCATCAGCATACATCTGGTCTTCCTCCGGATTTACCGAAATAGAAGAGGTGACAGCATCCCATTGCAGCCAATGCATCCAACTATGTTCAGAAAACTTAAATTCCTGGTTATCTCCTTTCTGCTTGATAATTTCAAACCCTACCTCTCTACTCACCAGCAATAAAAAGGCTCATGTCTCTAATAAAAGAAAAATTACTCCACTACCCAATATAATTATTATTCTATTTCTCTTTTTCAAAAATTTCACGATCAAACAACTTTAGTTGTGGTCTATAGTAGCTTCTTCCATTTCTTCCCCTTTCACTCCAATCTATTCCTATTCCATTCCAATGGCTTCTGCCCCATTACATCTCTGAAAAGCTCTCACCAAGATCACCATGGACTCCCATGTCCTAAATGCAAAGGATGTCATTTATTCCCCGTGTGCTCTCAGGAGCACTTGACAGAGGTGACTGCTTCCTTTTCCTGGAGTCAGTGTTTTTCAAGCAACACCACCTTCAACTTTTCTCTTCCTTCTTCTGATGCTCCTTCACAGCCTACTTGGCCAACTCCACCTTCTCTAACTACTTATCATATATGATTTCTATGGGATCAATACGAGTGTCTTAGTTTTACTTCCTCCATTGACAGTTATTAACCTTTTCACCGTCCCAACAGAATCAATCATCACCTGTAAGTCCAAAGTTCTGAAATTCATACTTATAATCCAGACAACACCTCTGATGTCTAAGCCCGTATAACAGTAACTTCATAACTGAAATGTTTTGAGCCCTTACTCTGCTCTGACCATGAGGATAAGTTCTCTGAAGTATCTCATTTAATAGTCACGAATGCTCTTTAAGGTAAATATTTATAATTATCACCACTTTATAATTGAGAAAACAGTCTCAGATCAAAGAGGTGCTCAGGTCACACAGTTAGCAGGTGGAGAAATCAGAATTCAACAGTGTCCTAAGTTTGAGTTTGTTAACGTTACCTAACAGCCCACTTATTGTCTGCAAATGAGATGTTTGTTGTGCTCCAAACTAAACACACCTGAGAGAGATCTGGTGACTGCCTTGGTTCCCCTCTCCGATTCCCTAAGAAAAATCCATTGCATGTCCTGTTCTTGATGACATACTTCTAATCCTTAAATTATCTGCAATTATATAAGACCCTGCTTGTCTAGCAGGCTTTACAAACCATTAGGGTATTTTCTGTCTTGGTCACTATTGTATCCCCAGAGGAAGGGGAAATATTTAGAATTATTTGACTTTCAAAAAAAAAAAAAAAAAAAACTAACAGATGGACTAACTGTATTTACTATTGATGTTATATCATGTGTAATTATAGAAATTTAGAACTACAAACCTCTTGTCATTTCTGATAGCTATTAGGCCACTTCTCAGGAAAATTTCGATTCAATATATCATGTACTAGATAAAAGAGACCACTTACATGAGAAGAGGGAATAGGGGAGGTAAAAAACCATTGAGCATTAACATTTAAACGCTCTTAGCAGAAACTAAGTTTCTTATTAACACAGGGCCTTTCATGCCTGCCGGAATGCTCTTGCATTATAGGTGTTCATGCTATTGAATAAATGAATACATGCTTACATAACTGAATGAAACAACATTCACGTGTTCATTAACAGGGTGTAATAGACATGATCTTAATGTTCACAATATTTTTATGAGGATTTTTAGTCAGGAATCTAAGACTTGATGAGGTTCAAAAATCTATCCAATGATAGATTCCAGAACAAATGCATGTCTGATTCTGATGTCCACACTTTCTTGGGCACCACACTGCTCTCCCATTCTGTATGTTGACTCCATTTATTTTAGACTCAAATATTTCCAGGTAGTAGAAACACATGAAGTTTCAAACAAACTCTAATCCTTGGCTTGTTTATTGTATGAACTTCGTATAAGCCGTTGTCAGGAGAAGATTGTTTGACCTGTAAAAATCTTAAAGAATGACTTAAAATTTAGTGTTTTCCTGATTCATTTATTCTTGATCTTCCAAATTTTGCTTCAGGTAATAATTTGAAATTTTTAATTTAGAAACAAGTATCCATACTACACTTTAATAATAAATATACTCCATAAAGAATGATGAACACAAATCAAACTTGAAAAAACCTCGGAAGGGAAAAGCATTTCAAAAGTGAAACGCAGCTTGAAATAGATATGGAAAGAAGGCAATGCCACGAAGATATTCATTACATAAGGAGGTTTAATAATAACAAAAGTCACTCATGGAAATGAGGGCAATCATTGTCATTATGGAAATATTTTCACAGTAGCTCAGGTATTTATGACTTTTAATGTGTGTGAAAATAACAGACATTTACTAACTTTAAATCAATTGAACTATGTCTATTGTAGCTCCTGTCTCCTTGAATATTATACTGTTTTTTAATTTATATTGATAGATACCAAGAGCAAGTCAAAGAGTTTCAAATCTATTTTTCCCTAATGCATGTTTTATAGATAAGTATACCTATTTGATCTCATAATCTGATTCATTATTGCTGGTGCAAAGAAATAATAGACATTTTAATAGGCAGAAGCACTGATTAATATAAAGTTGTAAATCTGGGGACCACATTAATTAAACAGAAAAAAAAAAATTTTACATTTTCTCCTAGTTACTTTTCTAGGTTAGAGATTGAAACTTTTCTAGCCCTTCTATATTTAAAAATAAATAATCTGTATCACTACCACTATTGTTATAATATAAATATTTAAGAAAATCTTAAAAAATATTCCTGCACTACATTTCTCACGAAATGTTAGCAAAAGCCATGATATGTCCACGCTGGCTTTCTTTCTTTTCATCGTTTTTCATCCCGTTTTAAACACTATCTGGCTAATTTATTATTCCCATCAGAAGAAACTCTTAATTTATAAATGTAATATCAATCAGAATATTTCTGTTTTAAGTCGTTCGTTTATAAAAAGCAACGTGTTAAGACGTTGGTGTTAATTCAGTCTTTAAAATATGCCTCATATAGATTTTGTCTAGCTAGCGTGCTACCAAACTAACTGAATTATTAAAACACACACTTGTCCACTGCAACGGTGCTCCCCAATTTAACCGTCTGGCAGTGGGCTTTGTGGTAGGGGGACGATCATGGGTAGGTATATTTATAGACCGGGGTGAGATCTTCCGAATAGACACTGGCTCAGAGTGACACCGTCCTTCCACCTTTTAGGGATCAGCGCTGCTCATCGGAATTGGTGTAACCAGGCGGGGCCCTACGAGGTCTTCCCAGAAGAGACCCCGCACCCACCCCCTCTGCCCTCCTTTTGTCTGTAGAAAAACTTTGGGCGAAGAATAAACTTAGAGACGCGAGAAAACGCAGAAAGAAAGGGAGACCATCGAGCAAGACAAAACAATACTTTAGCCATTAAACTAAGTCAAGGACCTTTAGTTCTTCCTCAAGGATTATAGATAAGAATCTGAGCCACATCCTTTGAGCTGTTTTGCAGATACTGAAACCCTCACCAGGTGGAAGATGTTAGCTGCATGCTGCCCGCAAGCATACAGACGCCAGACCGGTTGAAACCAGAAGGTTGATGAGGCCGACTCTCCATGACCTCACGCCCGACCAGTCAGAACAATGTCCACGAGCTGACCACGCCCCACTCCTTGAACACAAGACTCCTCACGACCCCCTCCAGGGCCGGACACACAGTCTTGAGGGCATGAGCCCTCTGTGGGCCCCCTTTGCCTGCCAAAGCAACAAACCTCTTTCTTTCTACTTCACCCAAAACTCTGTTGAGATTTAATCCAGAACTGGTGTACAGAGGCCGAATTTTGGTAACATTAGAAACCAAACAGAAATATAAATACAAGATGCAATAATTGATGCTACAGCCTGGGAAAGCACTGACACACTGTAGATACTCATTGTAGATACTCATGAAACAAGAATAGAGAGAGACGCTACTCACACATACGTAAGGGAGGAGGAGGCTTTGTAGTCTAGAACATCGTGAAGAGAAACTGAAATCAGGAAATGGACTATTTGGGGCTCCATTTCATTGTCTGATTTGATGACACCCCCATCCCCCAGTGGAGGATGCGACTAGGAGAGAAGAGGAATCCCGAAGAGAAATAGCTGTCTGGAGGAGCTCACCTCAGAAGAGGGCTGGAGGGAGGTCGAAAAAGGAGGCCCGCGTCCTGGATTCTTCTCAACTCCCTCCCTCCCCTCCCTTCCAAGGTGACTGGAGGGTAGTCCGCTGGGCGTGGTGCGGTGATTGTGAAAACTCAAAACAAATGGAGACCAGCTTCGAAAATTCCCTGAGCAGACAAAACCAGTTTAGTCGCACAAACAAGTTTAATGAAGCTTATTTTGCCACATTAGCATGACCTGGGTCCTTTCTTGCTTATGTGTCTGGAAACCATAAGCCAAAACTTAAACTGTTTCCCAAAATTGATGCGAGGTAACCGCTAACCAATCCCTATCATTTAAGAAAACTCTAATGTTATAACCAACTTCTGTGAAGGATAAACAGTCACTGCCTCCTCACTATATAAGCTGCTTTATCTCAATACACCCCTGAGCCTCCTTCCATATTTGATTTGAGGGCTCCTGGTTCATGAACTCTCTCTTTGGTGCATGCACAATAAGCTTTTACTAATTACTGCATTGGTGATGCATTGGTTTTCTTCTGCTGTGGCTAAACTTTTGACCTGATACATGCTTACACCTTCTCAGATGAGCTTTGCACCGAGCAGAGGGGCAGAGTCTCCTTTTGAAGTCATTCATCGTGTCATCCTTTAGGAAAGAAGCATCTCTACATAGAGGATAAAGAAATAAGTGACAAGAACCTCAGCTTGGGGAAACCTTGAATCTTTGGGCCATTGTGATGGGAGGAGACCATGAAAGTGCATCCAGGATAAAGGAATGGGAAGGCTGGCTGCTGGACGCCTGCCTGTAAACTCAGGCCTCCCTTTTTGGGTCTACATCCTGGCTGCACATAAAATCACTTGGTGGAGGTGGGGTGCTTTAAAAAAAATGCTATCACCTCAACAGGCCGGACTGACTTCATGACTATCTGGGGAGTGGTATCTGAGTACTTCTTAATAACTTCCCCCCAAGTGAGTTTAATACGAAGCTAGGGTTGAGAACCAATGGGTTGCAAGACCGTTCTCTCGGAGAGGCTGTGGATGCATGGAGGATGGGAGGACTTAACAGAGTGCTTATCCATAGCAGGATCAGAGAACTGTCATTTGGGGGAAAATTTGTTCTTCTGGCTTTTTCCATGCTTCCTTTCTGAGTGTTTCATCTGTAGCAGTGGTTCCTAATGTGTGGTCTTCAGACCAGCAGCATAAGCATCACCTGGGAGCTTGTTAAAGATGCAAATATTCAAGCCCTACCATGGACCTTCCCAATCAGCAAACCTGGGGATGGGGACTAGTAATCTGTGTTTTAACAAGCCATCTGGGTGTTTCTGGAAACTCGCTAAAATTTGAGAATTACTGGCAGAAAGTAAGAGGTTGATACAACTCAGCTAGGTTAAGGGCGGGGGGGGGGGGGGGGGGGGGGGGGGGGGGGGGGGGGGGGGGGCGGCGGGTCAAGAGAAGAATTCATTTCTTCAGGGCTTGACCAGAGTTCACAGGTCGATGAAGCCCAGCGTGAACTAACAGGTAATGTCAGTGGGACTCTGTGGTGACCTAAATGGGAAGGAAATCCATAAAAGAGGGGATATATGTTTACGTATAGCTGATTCACTTTGCTGTACAGTAGAAACTAACACAACATTGTAAAGCAACTATATTCCCCCCTCAAAAAAAAATATCAGAGACCAAAGTGAGGGCCCTGGCAGATAAGTCAGTGAATCTACTTGCTTCCTTTCGCATGGAAATATTCTTTCCAACTTGAAATGCTGTGGATCTAGCATGTTTTGATGTTGTACTATTGTTGATATTTCCAACCAAATCTGCTGTATTAAGGAAAAGGTGAGGAATGCATCAGTAGAAATACAGAGAGCTGCTAAGTGTCGGAGGAAAGGAGGGAGAGAGGGGCAGAGACTGTATCAGAAGTTATAAGACTAATTTTAGTAAACTAGGAAGTTCAATCATTTCACTCGCAGGAGAGTTCCCTGGTTGGTTATGATGCCACCTACAGCAGTAAACATGAGACAAAACAAGCACTTCATGAAAGTAGCTCTGTACAAACAGCAAGTTTTGCTGATGAGCCCTTGTCATAGTAAATTAAAAGCACTCCCCCGGGGTCCGTATATTCATCATTATGAATCCACCCACAGCAAATGCAGGTGAATCATGTCCCAGGATACCATGTACTCTGCGTTGGTGGCTACTCACGTGTGATATTATTTTCCAGGTGATATACAGACAGCAAGCTTAATGTGATTCTGTTACCAAGGTTGCTTCTAGCTCTTTAATTTCTAGTTCACAGGAAGGCATCATGATTCAAAATTTTTTTTTTTCCATCATTCAGTGGAAACCTGCATTTGAATACAGGTTCCTCTATTTATTGGTTGTGTTACTTAACCTCACAAGATGTCAGGTTTCTCAGTTATAGAAGGGGAATGATAAAAAAGAATACCTATCAGTAAATTTTATACAATGCCATGTTTGCAGCGTACCTAGCTCAAGGCATGGTACATACTATGTGCTCAATTCGTGGAAGCTGTTTTCTGTATATTATGTTAGCATCATGTACATTTTGTATAGTTTGCAGAAGTATTTTACACAGAGATGTAAGTATGTATCCCAGCCCCTGTCCGAACATCAAATCAAAGTGCAGTGTGGTAGCACGGTGTAGTTCCCTATTGTTGCTGTAACAAATTATAATGCACTTAGAGGTTTAAACAACACAAATATATTATCTTAGAATTCTATAGGTCAGAAGTCTGACATGGGTCTTACTTGGCTAAAACTTCCCCTTTGAACTTCTAGCCTCCAGAATTGAGAGAATAAATTTCTGATGTTTAAGCAACCAGGTTTGTGATGATTTGTTATGACAACCCTAGAAAATGAATACAGTCATCTCCTTTGGAATCCTGTTACTTCTGGCTACCCTTCATGAAGTTGGGGTTCTTCCTCATAAAGAATATGCACTGAATTATGTATTGTATGCTGTTATCTGTATTATGTGCTATAATGCAGCATTCACGGGGGCAGGGATTTTTATCATTATTATTATTATCTGTTTGCTTCTCTTCCCACAGTACCTACAAGAGGACCTGGTGGCTTTTTTTTATGTTTAATAATATGGTCCTTCAGGATACAGCATCATTCAGATTCTTGCCAAAATTCAACTACATTTTTGAAATAGCATAGCATCTTGGTAATTAAGTCCTTGTTATAAAACAAGAATGCAAGAACACATGCAAAATTCACCACAAAAAAATACTGGAGTTATTTTCTCACAAATCTTGGAACCACACATCTGAATAAAGTCTAATACCTCAACACAATTTTGACTGGAGAAACTGTATAACTACTTCACCCTCACACCTACAAATACTAAGAGGATTTTCATAACGAATTTAGGACTTAAATAGGAAGAGAAAATTTTTGTTTGGCACTAAATTTGCAGCAGAGTTCAACTTCATTTTGTGTACCTCTAGAAGAATAAAAAGACTTTCAGGGAAACACAGTTCTGTACGTTAAATCTCCTCATATTCCAGTATGATCACTACCTTAACAAGAGGAATAGTTTTTCCAGACACTGAAATGCTGCTTCTGAATGTCCAAATTTAAAAAGGTTAATTGCTGAAATATTCCTGGTAAAGTTTATGAGGAAGCCAATGTTTTTCAGCTCAACATAGGCAAGAAATTTATACTTATCTCTCTCAGGTTTTGCCATAGAGAAGCGTAGATTTCTGCTAATAAGCGTGTGGTCAATGTAAGTTTTTCGATCCCTCTACTACTGTCCAGATATTTACATAGGTATTGAATAACGTAGCTTCGTTGTCACTTTAAATATACTGTGTTGGTAACTAGTAGGTGGGGAAATTATTTAATGTTATGCCATTTACAAGTAATAAAAATATAATCTATATCATGGAATATACCTCTCCAAATAGATATAAAAATATAAAATACATTAGGAAGTACTATTCTCCAACACACATATGAAAAGAAGTCTACCCATATTTCACATGTATTAAGCACGCCTGTGTATGTGATTGTGATCATGCCTTTCCCTTTTCTTTTTATATATAACACACACTTGATAGCTAGAAGCCAAGTACCACTTGCATATCCTGAATCCCTGTTTTCTCTTGAAATAGAAGAGGTTTTCTTTAACCTACTTAAACTCCATTTTCCTTTAAAAACTGCTTTTTATAAAGAATATATTTGCTTTTAACACTGCAATGGTTTTTAATTTATTAGAAAATAAATTTTGATTTACTGGAATTTATTGGGAACTCATTTCACATTTTCTTAAATGAAGCAGGAAATTCCTTGACACAAATACTTGATAATCCCAGGGGCATCTTAATCCAGGCCATGTTGAAGACAGAGGCTCCGTGTGTCTCCGGGTCAGGTCCCTCTCGAGAACCCGCTCTCGCTTTTCCAGGTGGCTCCATGTGATGGGAAGATGGCTTTTGCAGCTCTAAAGCTATATTTTCTCAGGTTTAATTTTAACAGACAAGGAAATGTGTCTCTGAAAAGTCTAAGCGTCATGACACTAAGTTGTCTCTGATATGGTTACTGGCCCATACTAGTGTGTGTGCCCAGAAAACTTAAATATTTTAATTAGCTAAAGATGAATCACTTACCCAACCTATAGGTAGAGGGGGTGTCAGCCCTAACCACAAGATGGGGCCTGAAATTTGGGGATGGAGTTGAACCTAGAGGAAAACCAATGCATGTTAAGTAGAAGCCAGGTGAATAGAGGTTAGGGGCCCATAAACAACAGCCATCCACGAGGCTTTAGAAGACAAAATGAGTGTTGAATCTCCAAAAGTATTTAATTTTCTAAGTTTTGCTTTGATAAAATAGAGATTTCTGTGTAGATTTTATATCTTCTGATCTCAGGTGACCATGTCATTATTCTAAAAAAAAAAAAAAAATAGAAACTTCTTACTTGTCTTTATCATATTGGATTTATCACTATTTGGCCTACCACATTGTCATATGTATATGTGACAATGTCTTGTGTATATGTAGCTCTGCATGTCTGTATGTATAAAGAGGGGGAATATAATATGTGTTTCTATAGTATGCATATGGCAAACAAAAGGAGTGGGCATATTCTTATGTCAGGAGTGACAGTGTCACCCTGTCCATTTTCTACTTGAGATTTATTTTCAGGTTGTATAGCAATAAAAATAACTCTGTATTTCTATGGTGAGGCAAACACTGATTGTACTTTAGGCTTTTGGAATAAAAAGAGATAAAGATTCAGAGCAAAACGTTGCCATTATTAGGTAAATAAGTACTCAACAAGTATTTTGCAGAGGATGGTAACATAACCATTTGACACAGGCTTGATAATTAAAGAAACTAAACTATGTCATTAGCATACACCAAGAATAATCTGAATTCATGGAGGAAGTCCCTAAAACAATATACAAAGGTACTTTAATTTCAGTGCTGATACATTTGGACAGAGAACAACAGGATCTAAGGATAAAGCAACTTGAAAAGATCATAACGTAACAATTCCTTTAGCTGCACCAACTAAGTAAGTATAACTGTCAGATCCTTCCAGGGGGGTAGTTAGGAGGTTAATTTAGGAGATCCCATGACCCTTTCTTTGCGCTTGCCCTGCCACTTCAACGGCACACGAACTCTGGCTGAGCAAGTCTCCTCCCTAGACTCACCAGCATTCCTTGAAATTCTATCACCAGCCCAGGGACTTGGGAGACAGTAGACACAGACTGCAGAGTTTCAGAGCCTCAGCTTTCTTCCTAGTATCTCTCCCCAAAGCCATGAGATACTTAAAATGATCTCAGAAAAGAAAAGAGAAAAAAGAAAAGAAAAGAAAAAAAAGAAAAGAAAATTAGTGGTTTTCAAGGAACTTAATTTCCCCCAAAAGATACAAACTTCACCAGTAGCACATGAGCTCTTGCCTTCTTCGTTTGGTGTGGGATGCTTGTATATCACTCTTCCAGGTAACTATTTCCTTCTATCTTTCTGATCTCAGTCTGAATCATCATTTCCCAGGAAGAAGCAATGACATGAATCTACTAATATGCAACATTTAACAGAATCACCATTGTAGATCTCTATGCTGATCATTTGATTTGACTGTAGTTTTCAGGAGGACAGCTGTAATAGTGTGTGTCTTGCTACGCTTATATCCCCTATCTACACTGTGTCTGTCTGAAACATACAGTAGATTGACTCTATCAACATTTTTCCAGACTCCTTCTAGTTCTCCCTTTTGTAATGTTAAGCATTTGTGTTTTCCTGAGTCTCTTGTAGCTAGAGTTTCAGATTAAGATTTAGATGTTGGAAAAGAGATGCTCTCAAGCGAGGCTTGGATTTGGAGCTGATTTCAGTGGGAAGAGAGTCAACAAGAAGTTACAGAGCTAGCATGCCCAGTACTATGGGTGACTTCCTTATCCCCAGCTTGTAGCTAAGGTGGAGTGATCATGGAGGTACGGATGAAACAGGAACATCCGTGTGCCATATCCTCCTGATACCTTACCGGGGGAACCCATTCTCTAGTTAGGCTCATTCCATGGTGGTCTACCAAGAGTCTTTCCTGTACGTCCAAAGCAGAGTCTGCTCCCCCAATCCTTTGAAATCATCTGATTCCTTGCATTGTATACTTTTGTTATTTATTTATTTTCTGATCCCTACACCTGAACTCTGAGTGATACAGAATTCAGTAAATGTTTGTGGATTAAATCAATAGACTAATGAAAGTAGGTGCTACCTGGCTTTAAATGAAATTTCTTATACCTACATGAGATAGGATGAGATAATTTGAACCTTTTATAAAATCATGTCTTAATGTTATTTTTTTTATTCTTTGTAAATTATATGTTACAAACACATGAAATAAGTAGTGAGATGGATTACAACATTTGAAAGCTCGTGCTCCCTACATCACAGGGAAAAGACTGAAAATCCTTTTAACTCATTTTGAAAAAAATTCTTCATTTATACTTCTTATGCAGCTATTAAAACTAAAAGCAGACTGAAATTGATTATTTTTCTTAAAATGGATTACCTGCTAATAAGCAAAAAGTGGATAAGACAAATTTAACAAGAAGAAAGAATAAGAGCGACATTTCTTATACAGTACAGGTTAAGCTAATAAGCAGTGACTCATTAAAATATAGACTAGAAAACTTTAAAACTCAGATAAGTATCTGGAGAGAAGGACACATTTGGGTTTTAAAAATTTGTAGATCTGAATTTTTTTTCTTTTTTCCTGTATTGTACATAGAGCCAAAGGACATAGTACTAATTATAAGATGCTCGTTAATATGGCTAAAAAACACTCCAGCTACACCCCACCCCCCAATCATACCAAATACACAGTTTCTTTGGGAAAAACTGAATTAATTCTATCTGGCTTAAGGTAGGATAATTAATTTCAACTGGCTAAAGGTAAAATTATTCTTGTAATACAGACTCAGCCAGCTAATTCTTTCCCCATACATTACTGCTCCCCTTAACCTGCCTCACCCTGGCATGGCAGACCTCTCATATTTCACTGCTTGTCCTCCACACTTTCAAGGACATGCCACTAAAACACCCACCAACATGCCTCCAGTGCAAAGAGAACCAGATTTTCAAGCACAGGTGCAGCAGATTGGAAAATAAATTTCATTTGTGATATTTATTTAAATTAACGATAAAGTATATAAAACATCCTTGAAAATAAATAATTAAAAATTACCATTAACAGAAGATATTTACCCCAATCATCATCCTCCCTAAAGTTACACACACATACACACACACACACACACGCACACACACAAACTTCAGTAATGCCAAATCAGAACCAACCTGAAGTCATTTACAGTTATCACAAAGGGTATTATAAAATATTTTGAGAATGTTGATGTTAACTGGTGGTTTTCCAAATCTTAGAGCACAAAGAAATCACCTAGCTATTTGTTTTAAAATATATACATTTCTAGTTCCCAAGTCACATGCCTACTAATTCAGAATTTTTATTTTCAGACAGCACCCTATCTGGGACAGATAGGATCAGGATCCGATGTTAAACACTACTCTAGAGCTCTTGAACATGACGGAAGAGTAAGACACAGAGAACACCTTCCTCCCCACAAATACATCAGAAATACATCTACACGTGGAACAACTCCTACAGAACACCTACTGAACGTTGGCAGAAGACCTCAGACCTCCCAAAAGGCAAGAAACTCCCCACGTACCTGGATAGGGCAAAAGAAAAAAGAAAAAACAGACAAAAGAATAGGGACAGGACCTGCACCAGTGGGAGGGAGCTGTGAAGGAGGAAAGGTTTCCACACACTAGAAGCCCCTTCACGGGCGGAGACTGCGGGTGGCTAAGGGGGAGCTCTGGAGCCCCAGAGGAGAGCACAGCAACAGGGGTGCGGAGGGCAAAGCGGAGAAATTCCCACAGGGAGGATCGGTGCCGACCGGCACTCACCAGTCTGAGAGGCTTGTCTGCTCCTCCGCTGGGGTGGGCGGGCCTGCGAGCTGAGGCTCGGGGGAGTGCAGGGAGAGGACTGGGGTTGGAGGCGTGAACACAGCCTGCAGGGGGTTAGTGCACCACGGAGCTGCCGAAGAGGCAAGAGACTTTTTCTTCCCTCTTTGTTTCCTGGTGCGTGAGGAGAGGGGATTAAGAGCGCTGCTTAAAGGAGCTCCAGAGACGGGCGCGAGCCACGGCTAACAGCTCCAGAGACAGGCCTGAGATGCTAAGGCTGCTGCTGCCACCACCAGGAAGCCTGCGTGCGAGCACAGGTCACTCTGCACACCTCCCCTCCCGGAGCCTGTGCAGCCCGCCAAC
>RJWK010050275.1:0-16328 GCA_004363435.1 Platanista minor | reverse complement strand
ATGGGCAGAAGACCTAAATAGACATTTCTCCAAAGAAGATATACAGACTGCAAACAAACACATGAAAGAATGCTCAACATCATTAATCATTAGAGAAATGCAAATCAAAACTACAATGAGATATCATCTCACACCAGTCAGAATGGCCATCATCAAAAAATCTAGAAACAATAAATGCTGGAGAGGGTGTGGAGAAAAGTGAACACTCTTGCACTGCTGGTGGGAATGTGAATTGGTACATCCACTATGGAGAACAGTATGGAGGTTCCTTAAAAAACTACAAATAGAACTACCATATGACCCAGCAATCCCACTACTGGGCATATACCCTGAGAAAACCATAATTCAAAAAGAGTCATGTACCAAAATGTTCATTGCAGCTCTATTTACAGTAGCCAGGAGATGGAAACAACCTAAGTGTCCATCATCAGATGATTGGATAAAGAAGATGTGGCACATATATACAATGGAATATTACTCAGCCATAAAAAGAAACAAAATGGAGTTATTTGTAGTGAGGTGGATGGACCTAGAATCTGTCATACAGAGTGAAGTAAGTCAGAAAGAGAAAGGCAAATACCGTATGCTAACAGATATATATGGAATCTAAGAAAAAATGAAATGTCGTGAAGAATCTAGGGGCAAGTTGGGAATAAAGACACAGACCTACTAGAGAATGGACTTGAGGATATGGGGAGGGGGAGGGGTAAGCTGTGATAAAGTAAGAGAGTGGCATGGACATATGTACACTACCAAACATAAAATAGATAGCTGGTGGGAAGCAGCCGCATAGCACAGGGAGATCAGCTCGATGCTTTGTGATCACCTGGGTGGGTGGCATAGGGAGGGTGACACAAGAGGGAGGAGATATGGGAACATATGTATATGTATAATTGATTCACTTTGTTATAAAGCAGAAACTAACACCATTGTAAAGCAAATATACTCCAATAAAGATGTTTAAAAAAAAAGGAAGTAAGCCATTGCAAAGAGAATTATGGTAACAAAAATAAAGTCAATAAAAACCTGACTTTAGAAAAAACAGCTTGGTTCTCTCCACCTACAGAGAGCGTGGAACAATATAACAATGTCTGATTTTAGAAGACATGCTCCTTACTTTTAATTTCTTACATTCACTATGCTTTTTTGTATTATTCATTGGAAGACTTTAACTGTATAGGGTGATGTTTCTGAGCATAACATAGGCATCTTGCTTATCTACTGATCTCAAATACGTAAACAACTGGTAGAAGTTATACTGAGTTGCCTCTCCTTTTGGGGGGATTCCAAGAATATCTATCATATTGTCCTATTATTAATATCCACTCAATAAATACCTGTTAAAAGGATAACTAAATTAATGAAGGTCACAAATACTTATAGAGTATATCAAATTTAAAACATAGCTCAGGGCTATCGTTTAAAATAAGAGTGAGTTTATGGCTTAGACACTGATCATAGACACTGATCAGGTACAAGTACATAAAGTTGACTCTTGAGCAACATGGAGGTTAGGGGCACCAACGCCCAGCAGAGTCAAAAATCTGAGTATAACTTCTCAGTGACCCTCCACAACCTAAGTTCCACATCCATGGATTCAGTCACCTGTAGATGGTGTCCTACTGTATTATTTATTGAAAAAAATCCGTGTGTAACTGGACTCATGCAGTTCAAATTTGAGTTGTTCAAGAGGACTGCACTTAAAAAATTCAAACTAATCCTATGAGATTTTGTAAAACCATCTGAGAATACACACCAAGAAATTCTGCTGAGATGCTTTAAAAAAAAAAAAACAGCAAAAGAATAAATCAGGTAACATAGTCTTGTCACACTTAAAAAGAATAAAAATCAATGGGAGGTGAACTCAAATAATTATAAGCCAGCAATAAATGCAATTCATATTCACGTAGTACTTTTTCCAAGCTTCTGTGAATGTGTCTGTGTTCTAAAAATAGCAACCTGTTAATAAATCCTCATGTTCATTGAAAGTGTTAACTCCTTTTCTTAGGCTTCTTAAAATGTCATATACAATTTCATAGAAAATACAGACCAAAAAAAAAACTATATATATATGATCCTGCAATTGAAATACGTTGCTATGATGTTCATCTTAATATATATATATATTTCCATATTATTAATGGAGACTGAGAAGAATTTTGACACTAGGAATTTCCCAAGGTCTTAGAACATGGATCAAGAAATATTAATTCTGGGGGCTTCCCTGGTGGTGCAGTGGTTGAGAGTCTGCCTGCCAATGCAGGGGACATGGGTTCGTGCCCCAGTCTGGGAGGATCCCACATGCCGTGGAGCAGCTGGACCTGTGAGCCATGTCTGCTGGGCCTGTGCATCTGGAGCCTGTGCTCTGCAACGAGAGAGGCCACAACAGTGAGAGGCCCACGGACTGCAAAAAAAAAAAAAAAAAGAAATATTCATTCTGATCAAAAGTTTATGACATATAGAATATTAGAAATATCTGTATTGACTTTTCTCATGTATTTCTGAGACTTCCTTGACTTGTGTTACATCTTAACTTAAAAAAATTCAAGAAATGCACAGGTTAATGAATTTCAGACCTTAGAGGATTACAATATGATGTCCTTCAGTGTAGGAAAATTTCCACAATAATACTATGAATAAAAATCTGATGATCAAAAGCTAATGTTAGGCTAAATTCAACACATTTTTTCTCACGCAGAAATAGCTAATTCGGGCAGTGTTTGACTCATTCCAGAAGGGCTTGCTCGTAAATCTATAGTCAGCTGGGGACTTGGCTAGACGATAGTTGAATATAAAGACTTAAAAATCACAAATCACTCATCTTATCCTCTATAACCTTGACAATACCTGTACCGCTTCCAACATCAGGTGTATGGTGAAAGTCAAAGTCACTGGTGTTCAGTAGATGAGGAAATCTCGAGTCTTTTATTACATGGCACACCCACTGGATGTAGAAATCATTAGTGTGATGGCAGCTAATGGATATGAAGGGTGACTGGGAGACAGAGGATGAAATCCTCAATAATTGTGAATTTATTTTATAATATGTAGCAAACAAGCAAATTATCTTGTAAATAGTAGCTAAAATTGGACAAAGGTGGTGAAAAATTAAAGTATCTTTTTAAAAGTAAAATAATTATGGGTCAAAATGTTCAACTATCTTAATATTATTACAAACTAAATATAATTTTACAATGATAAATACATTTAAAAATAATACAAAATTTAATGTTATTAAAGGTAAAAATGAAAATTTTGCATGGTTAGTTAATATTTTTACAGGAAATAGATATTTTATAGGATTCAAATATAGTTTTTTTATACTAAGAAATGGCTCATGGAAATTCTCATTTCCTAGGGAAAAAATTTCTGATCCTTTCATCTGAGAAAGTTTGATTAATAAAATTAGTTACTAGTAAAAAACATCTAAAAGAAAGCAATAGAAAGTCCTGGCTTTTATCTGAAATCATAGTTTAAAATGAACCATAAATCTATTTTTATTAAAATCCTCAGCCTAGCTAGGTGTCCTTTTAAGAGCTATAGTGACTTCCTTGAAATAAAAATATCTACTTTAGATTTTAGAAAAATGTCTAAATAGACATATTTATACAGGATCCTTTACTCATAAAAGATGAAGTTTGGAATGTGCTTTCAATGGCAATTAAATACCTAAGAGTAGATGCTCCAAGATCCATTTGAATAATTATGTATGTTGATATCTTACAAAACGGGCCTTTAATGTTACTTTTATCAGCAAGAAAACTTATGATGACAAAATGTCTTCTATAGCTTTATGTAGGCAACAGAGAGGATGAGTGGAAACATCTAAAACAAAAAAAGCACACAGTGATCCATAGGGACTTATTCTTACTGACATTCATTACTTGGTATTGGGGGGCCAAGTTAAACTGACTTTAAAACTTTACTAAGTCTGATCTTTGGCATATTTTTTAGTCTTACTGAACTAAGTATAAAATGGGAACTTAAAAATCTACCTCCACCGTGTTTTTATGAAAATTAAATAAGTATATAGTCTACGTGGTAGCATAGTTGCTAGCATACAAATACATTCATTCAATGTGGGTCTGGCCATCATAGGAATGCAACATAACTGGAATAGTTCTGATAATTGTGATATTAGTGTCTCCCTATACATACCAGTAAAAAATAAACTGAGTCTTTCAAATTCTCATTTGGCATTTCTAAAGGTATGTTAGAAATTCCTTTAGCCTGATACCCCACCCAGAGGTGGCTTTATACCCATGGAAGAGAAATGTGTTTGACCGTATAGTAATTATCAGATAGAAATATGCAAAAAAAAACCTTACTTCATAGTTTCAATAAATCAGATCAATTTATATAACATTATTTTTTGAGATTAAATTTGGTTATTAAAAAAAATAATGTTATTAAAGCATTCTTTCAGTTTAATTCAATAGGTGACCAAAATTAATTCCATTTCTTTTCAAAACTACTCTTTCTTAAGGATGGGATAGGGAACTTTTTGATGGATTTAAATGTGAAATCACTATTTACTGAGTGTTCAATAAACTATTTAAAAAATAATTTTATTATCTTAAACCAAAAAAGAAAAATCAAACTTTTTCTGCAATATTTATACTCAAATAAACTTCAGCCCAAACCTGAAAGGATCTGGTCATTTCCAAATTAAAGGTACCTTTATTTAAAGATGAACTTGTTATGATACTTTCAGCTTCAATTTTAGAGAAACTATGTTAAGAAAGAAGATTATGGTTGTATGGGAATGGAAAATATTTGAGAACAAAAAATAATCTGTATGGGTGTAGACATGGAACCCAAAATTCTACACACAAACCTAATATTATTTATTAATTTTAGCAAATTCTCTTGCAGAGTCCAAATAACAGCAAGACCATAGATGCGTTACACTGCTTTTATTAGCCAAGACCTACTTTCCATCTTTTGGATAGATTCTCTGAATGTATGCCTCTACAATGCATGAGAAATCTTTGATGTTATATATTTCCTTTTAACCACTCAGCATTTGTGTCCTACTTTTCCATTCAAGAAACACTAATCAAAAATAGAAAAAATCACCGTAAATTGTGTCTTGTATGCGAGGCATTGTCCTAGATAAATAACTGTCACTTCAGTTCTGAGAATGAGGCTTTGTTAACCACCTATACACTGTTAAGTGACAAGTGTAACCTTGATCAAGTGATTTCACAATTCAAAACCCATATCTTCTTCCATAAAATATAAATAAATAAATACATACATACATACGTACATACATACATAACATTAGTTGAGTGTTCTAAGATTGGAAAGATGGTAAATACTAATTAGATCTTATTCATCTTTGTAGTCATGTGTTTACATACTAGAATTCACAGATTTTTTCCTATATTGAATCACTTATAAATGTTCAATATTATTATGAACATTGTTATATACAAAATGCAAATGAATATCAGAGAAGAAATCACATGTTTTGATTATATGCTTAAAAACCAGCTAAAAAGCAACTCAGGTTATAATAAGAAATACTTAGATGAAACAGAATCTATGCTGAGTGAAATGTTTAGATTAATGTGTAAAGACCCAAATCTAACTCAGGTGTTAACAGAATTTTGGGTGTTATTTAGTTTTCTTTTTAGTTTGTTTTCTTTATACAATAACATGTTGAAACTATTTTTAAATATGCAAATACTAAACACAGACTTTGATTCTTAGAGTGTGTTTTGATCATATTGTCTTTATGACTTTTCTTAATTATGCCTCACATTGTTTGTCTTATTTGATCAGGTTTTGAAAGACTTCTCCTTCCTTAGTCCTACCAAGGATAGAATATTGAAGTTATTTTACTCAATACAATGTTCACTTAAAGGACAGAAAATGAAAGCTCTTTATTATGAAGTAAGCCATTTGCTGATACTACGTATCATTCTTATAGTCAACTGTGATCATTACAACAACACAGGAAACAAGAGTGAACTTATAAATGTGGAGTCAAGTCATTAAGAGAGTAAGAACTTTGTTTTTCTTTATTTAGTGAGACTCTCCAGAAGAATCCTAAATGAAGGTGATATTTAAAATAGTTGAATGTCCCCTACGTAGCAATTGGAAAAACTCTTTAGTTGTTATATTTTTATACCTACATGTCCCTGCTTTATAAATAGATTAGAAAAATCATTTAATTTTATTTAAAATTAATTTCAGTAGTCTTTATGAATATTTAGCTATTGTGGTATGATAGAGTTATGTGTAATAACAGACATGACACAGAGGAGTAAAGAGCCTCATCAAAGCTTCTTCCATTGAAAAGATCATAGAAAACGTGTTGTTTTGCTTATTTGGTTAATTTGGGATGAATTTAATAGCTTAACTTCCATGGAATTCTGCAATTCAGTAAATAGAAGAACACATATATTTTTTGCTGGATTATGTTCACTCTTTTATTCACATAAGTGATAGATTATAAAGGAGAAATAATTCTCAATATTTTGAGAATATGTCTTGGACCAATATGTGGGAGATGTATTAAAAGTCTTCTTTTGTTATTAAATATTCATGTATGTTTCATTTATCCATTTTGCACCTATTTATTGGTCAAATATGTACACGTGAGAGTGGGTTATAACTTTCTCTAAGACCCTTCTTAATATTTGTCTTAGAATCAAATTTCAGGTGTGATAGACATGAAAAATAATTATAAATATGAGAATTTTTACTTGATAATTTAAATTTATTACATGTGTATCATATACAATTTAGAAGAGACAGGAATATATAATCTACATTTGTCTCTCTGCTATAGTTTCACACACACGAAATTCCTATTTTCATAACTTTGAAATCATAGCTATTATTATATAAGATATATTCTGAATATTTGCCATGTAATTAAGCATTATCAAAGAATAGGATTTTTGAAGATGGAGTAAACTTTCATTCTTTGTATACAACTGAAAAATATTGTCAGAAAGGCAGCATTCAGGGGAGACCTTCAAGATGGCAGAGGAGTAAGACATGGAGATCACCTTCCCCCCACAATTACATCAGAAATACACCTACAAGTGGAAAAACTCCTACAGAACACCTACTGAACTTTGACAGAAGACCTCAGACTTCCCAAAAAGGGAACAGATGCCCTCAGGTGACCTACATGCGGAGACTGGGCCAATCCAAAGCTGAACCCCAGTAGCTGTGTGAAGAAAGAAGAGAAAGGGAAATTTCTCTCAGCAGCCTCAGGAGCAGTGGATTAAATCTCCAAAATCAACTTGATGTACCCTGCATCTGTGACATGCCTGAAAACATGACGAATCATCCCAAAATTGAGGCAGTGGACTTTGGGAGCGACTGTAGACTTAGGGTTTTCTGTATGCAACTGACTGTTTTCTGGTTTTATTTTTATCATAGTTTAGTTTTTAGTATTATCATTGGTAGATTTGTTTATTGATTTGTTTGCTCTCTTCCTTTTTTTAAACATATAGATATATAGACCTTATTCTTTTTCTCTTTTTGTGAGTATGTGCATGCTTCTTTGTGTGATTTTGTCAGTGTAGCTTTGCTTTTACCATTTGTACTGGGGTTCTATCTGTCCTTTTTTTTTTTTTTGTATAGTTTTTAGAGCTTGTTATCATCGGTGGGTTTGTTTTCTGCTTTGGCTGCTCTCATATCTTTCTTTTTTCTTTTTTTTAAATTAATTTTTAATTTTTAATTTTTAATAATATTTTTAATTTTAATAATGTTACTTCATTTTATTTTCTTTCTTTCTTTCTTTCTTTCTTTCTTTCTTTCTTTCTTTCTTTTTCTTTCTTTCTCCCTTTTCTTCTGAGCCATGTGACTCACAGGGTCGTGGTGCTCCGGCCAGGTGTCAGGCCTGTGCCTCTGAGGTGGGAGAGCCAAGTTCAGGACATTGGTGTAACAGAGACCTCCCAGCTCCACTCAACACCAGCAAGATAGAGTGTTGGACACCCTATGCCAAACAACTAGAAAAACAGTAACACAACCCCACCCATTAACAGAGAAGCTGCCTAAAATCGTAATAAGTTCACAGACACCCTGAAACCCACCACCGGACGTGGACCTGCCCACCAGAAAGACAAGACCCAGCCTCATTAACCAGAACACAGGCACTGTCCCCTCCACCAGGAAGCCTACAGAACCCACTGAACAAACCTTAGCCACTGGGGGCAGACACAAAAACAATGGGAACTACAAACCTGCAGCCTGTGAAAAGGAGACCCCAAACACAGTAAGTTAAGCAAAATGATAAGACACAGAAACACACAGCAGATGAAGGAGCAAGGTAAAAACCCACCACACTAAACAAATGAAGAGGAAATAAGCAGTCTACCCGAAAAAGAATTCAGAGTAAAGATACTAAAGATGATCCAAAATTGTGGAAACAGAATGGAGGAAATACAAGAAACCTTTAACAAGGAACTAGAAGAACTACAGAGCAAACAAACAATGATGAACAACACAATAAATGAAATAAAAAATTCTCTAGAAGGAATCAATAGCAGAATAACTGAGGCAGAAGAATGGATAAGTGACCTGGAACATAAAATAGTGGAAATAACTACTACAGAGCAGAATAAAGAAAAAAGAATGAAAAGAATTGAGAACACCCTTACAGACCTCTTGGAAAACATTAAGCGCACCAACATTCGAATTATAGGTGTCCCAAAGAAGAAGAGAAAAAGAAAGTGACTGAGAAAATATATGAAGAGATTATAGTTGAAAACTTCCCTAATATGAGAAAGAAAATAGTCAATCAAATCCAGGAAGCGCAGAGTCCCATACAGCATAAATCCAAGGAGAAACATGCCAAGAAACATATTAATCAAACCACCAAAATTGAATACAAAGAAAAAATATTAAAAGCTGCAAGGGAAAATCGAAAACTAATATACAAGGGAATCCCATGAGGTTAACAGCTGATCTTTCAGCAGAAACTCTTCAAGCCAGAAGGGAGTGGCAGGACATATTGAAAGTGATGAAAGGGAAAAGCCTACAACCAAATTTACTCTACCCAGCAAGGATCTCATTCAGATTCGATGGAAAGAAGGAAACCTTCAAAGACAAGCAAAAGCTAAGAGAATTCAGCACCACCAAACCAGCTTTACAACAAATGCTAAAGGAAATTCTCTAGTCAGGAAGCACCATAGAAGGAAAAGACCTACAATCACAAACCCAAAACAATTAAGAAAATGGTAATAGGAACATACATATCGATAACAACCTTAAATGTAAATGGATTAAATGCTCCAACTAAAAGATATAGACTGGCTGAATGGATACAAAACAAGACCCATACATATGCTGTCTAAAAGAGGACCAGACCACTGCAGACCTAGGGACAAATACAGACTGAAAGAGAGGGGATGGAAAAAGGTATTCCATGCAAATGGAAATCAAAAGAAAGCTGGAGTCACAATTCTCATATCAGACAAAATAGACTTTAAAATAATTACTGTTACAAGAGACAAAGAAGGACACTACATAATGAACAAGGGATCAATCCATGAAGAAGATACAACAATTGTAAATATTTATGCACCCAACATAGGGGCACTTCAGTGCATAAGACAAATGCTAAGAGTCATAAAAGAGGAAATCGACAGTAACAAACTCATAGTAGGGGACTTCAACACCCCACTTTCACCATCACCAATGGACAGATCATCAAAAGAGAAAATAAATAAGGAAACACAAGCATTAAATGATACACTAAACAAGATGCACTTAATTAATATTTATAGGACATTCCATCCAAAAACAACAGAATACACTTTATTCTCAAGTGCTCATGGAATATTCTCCAGGATAGATCATACCTTGGGTCACAAATCAAGCCTTGGTAAATTTAAGAAAATTGAAATTGTATCATGTCTCTTCTGATGGTAATACTCTGAGACTAGATATCAATAACAGGAAAAAAGCTCTAAAAATACAAACACATGAAGGCTAAACAATACACTACTTAATAACCAATAGATCATTGAAGAAATCAAAGAGGAAATCAAAAAATACCTAGAAACAAATGACAATGAAAACACGACGACCCTAAACCTATGGGATGCAGCAAAAGAAGTTCTAAGATGAAAGGTTATAGCAATACTATCCTACCTCAAGAAACAAGAAACATCTCAAATAAACAACCCAACCTTACACCTAAAGCAATTAGAGAAAGAAGAACAAAAATATCCTAAAGTTAGCATAAGGAAAGAAATCATAAGGATCAGATCAGAAATAAATGAAAAGAAAGGAAGGAAACAATAGCAAAGATCAATAGAATCAAAAGCTGGTTCTTTGAGAAGATAAACAAAATTGATAAACCATTAGCCAGACTCATCAAAAGAAAAAGGGAGAAGACGCAAATCAATAGAATTAGAAATGAAAAAGGGGAAGGAACAACTGACACTGCAGAAATACAAAGGATCATGAGAGATTACTACAAGCAACTATATGCCAATAAAATGGGCAACCTGGAAGAAATGGACAAATTCTTAAAAAAGCACTACCTTCCAAGACTGAACCAGGAAGAAATACAAAATATAAACAGATAAGTCACAATCACTGAAATTGAGACTGTGATAAAAATTTTCCAACAAACAAAAGCCTAGGACAAAATTGCTTCACAGGCGAATTCTATCAAACATTTAGAGAAGAGCTAGTACCTATCCTTCTCAAACTCTTCCAAAATATAGCAGAGGGAGGAACACTCCCAAACTCATTCTACAAGAGCACCAACACCCTGATACCAAAATCAGACAAAGATGTCACAGAGAAAGAAAACTACAGGCCAATATAACTGATGAACATAGATGCAAAAATCCTCAGCAAAATACTAGCAGACAGAATCCAACAGCACATTAAAAGTATCATACACATGATCAAGTGGGGTTTATCCCTGGAACGCAAGGACTCTTCAATATAAACAAATCAATCCATGTGATAAACCATAATAACAAATTGAAGGAGAAAAACCAAATGATCTTCTCAATAGATGCAGAAAAAGCTTTTGACAAAATTCAACACCTATTTATGATAAAAACCCTCCAGAAAGTAGGCAGAGAGGGAACTTACCTCAACATAATAAAGGCCACATATGACAAAACACTTAGCCAGCATTGCTCTCAATGGTGAAAAACTGAAACTATTTCCTTTAACGTCAGGAACAAGACAAGGTTGTCCACTCTCACAACTATTATTCGACATACTTTTGACAGTTTTAGCCACAGCAATCAGAGAAGAAAAAGAAACAAAAGGAATCCAAAGCAGAAAAGAAGAAGTAAAGCTGTCACTCTTTGCAGATGATATGATACTGTACATAGAGAATCCTAAAGATGCCACCAAAAAGCTACTAGAGCTAATCAATGAATTTGGTCAAGTTGTAGATACAAAATTAATGCACAGAAATCTCTAGCATTCTATACATTAATGATGACAAATCTGAAACAGAAATTAAGGAAATAATCCCATTTACCATTGCAACAAAAAGAATAAAATACCTAGAAATAAACCTACCTAGGGAAGTAAAAGACCTGTATGAAGAAAAATGTAAGACACTGATGAAAGAAATTGAAAATGATACAAACAGATGGAGAAATATACCATGTTCTGGGATTAGAAGAATCAACATTCTGAAAATGACTATTCTTCCCAAAGCAATCTACAGGTTCAGTGCAATCCCTATCAAGCTACCAATGACATTTTCTACAGAACTAGAACAAAAAGTTGCACCATTTGTATAGAAACACAAAAGACCCTGAATAGCCAAAGTGATCTTGAGAAATAAAAAAGGAGCTGCAAGAATCAGGCTCCTGGACTTCAGGCTATACTACAAAGCTACAGTATTCAAGAGAGTATGGTACTGGCACAAAAACAGAAATATAGATCAATGGAACAGGATAGAAAGCCCAGAGGTAAACCCATGCACATATAGTCACCTTATTTTTGATAAAGGAGGCAAGAATATACAATGGAGAAAAGACAGCCTCTTCAATTAGTGGTGTTGGGAAAACTGTACAGCTACATGTAAAACAATGAAATGAGAACACTCCCTAACACCATACACAAAAATAAACTCAAAATGGATTAAAGACCTAAATGTGAGGCCAGAAACTATCAAACTCTTAGAGGAAAACATAGTCAGAACACTCCATTACATAAATAACAGCAAGCTCCTATTTTACCCACCTCCTAGAGAAATGGAAATAAAAATAAAGAAATGGGACTTAATGAAATTTAAAAGCTTTTGCACAGCAAAGGAAACCATAAACAAGACCAAAAGACAACCCTCAGAATGGGAGAAAATATTTGCAAATGAAGCAACTGACAAAGGATTAATCACAAAAATTTACAAGCAGCTCATGCAGCTCAATATCAAAAAAACAAACAACTCAGTAGAAAAATGGGCAGAAGACCTAAATAGACATTTCTCCAAAGAGGATATACAGATTGCCAACAAACACATGAAAGAATGCTCTACATCACTAATCATTAGAGAAAAGCAAATCAAAACTACAAGGAGGTATCACCTCACACCAATCAGAATGGTCATCTTTAAAAAAATCTATAAGCAAAAAATGCTGGAGAGGGTGTGGAGAAAAGGGAACCCTCTTGCACTGCTGGTAGGAATGTAAATTGATAGAGCCACTGTGGAGAACAGTATGGAGGTTCCTTAAAATACTAAAAATAGAACTACCATATGACCCAGCAATCCCACTACTGGGCATATACCCTGAGAAAACCATAATTCAAAAAGAGTCATGTATCACAATGTTCATTGCAGCTCTATTTACAATAGCCAGGACATGGAAGCAACCTAAGTGTCCATCAACAGATGAATGGGTAAAGTAGACGTGGTACATATATACAATAGAATATTACTCAGCCATAAAAGGAAACAAAATTGAGTTATTTGTAGTTAGGTGGATGGACCTAGAATCTGTCATACAGAGTGAAGTAGGTCAGAAAGAGAAAAATAAATACCATATGATAACACATATATATGGAATCTAAAAAAAAAAAAAATGGTTCTAAAGAACCTAGGTGCAGAACAGGAATAAAGATGCAGACTTAGTGAATGGACCTGAGGACATGGGGAAGGGGAAGGGGAAGCTGAGATGAAGTGAGAGAGTGGCATGTGCTTACATATACTAGCCAATGTAAAAGAGATAGCTAATGGGAGGCAGCCACATAGCACAGGGAGATCAGCTCAGTGCTCTGTGACCACCTAGAGGGGTGGCATAGGGGGAGTGGGAGGGAGATGCAAGAGGGAGGAGATATGGGGATATATGTATTTGTATAGCTGATTCACTTTGTTATACAGCAGAAACTAACACCCAATTATAAAGCAATTATACTCCAATAAAGGTGTTTAAATAAAAAAAAAAAGGTAGCATTCAGATTCATCTATTATATTTGAATGTCTTTATATTAAGATTGATTCCTAGAAACACTGTCTAATCAGAGGCACCGGGAATTTAAAATTTTATAGATTTTGACAAATTGACCAATTAAATTTTGGTAAAAGATCTAACTCAGATATCAGCAACATAACATACTGAGCATTTACTAAGCATATTCATCTCACAGTATTATTTTTCTATAGCAACATTTTTTAATATGATACATGTATAATAGTATTGGACAATAAAGACTCAGTCTTAAAAATATAAAGAGGATCAGATTCACAGTAAAACAAATATTGAATAAACATAGTCTAAATTATTTGCAGTAAACTGTGGCAAAGAGATGATGACAAAACTCTCAGTTCAGAGTTATTAATGGTATAATGAGTTGCAGGGGTCCCTGGAGTCAATGTTAGAATGATGACTTGGAAAATTGCACTGGAAATAAATGAAACTGTATCCTGCTTGACTTCAATACTAGATAAAAGAGATCTTTATCTCCTGTAATAGAAAGAGTGACAGGGCAGTGGCCCCAGCATAACCCCATCGGATTGTTGTAATTCCATATCCAGAAGACAAATGATGGGCACATCCTACCGGTCTTGACCCTCCTTCTATACCAAAAAACCATGTTCAAGTTATAAGTACCTATGACATAAGACAGGTGTGCATGGATATTAAATTTCAGTGATTAGCAGACAACCAAGAATCATCAAAACTTTGAAGGAAGTCTAACAATTTTAAAGAGAAGAATCAAATTAACAGAAGAAATAACATAGGGAGAAGCAAGTTTAATAGAAAAAAAGTGCATAGAGCTGAATTAATGACGTAAAAGTTCAAGGCCAGTGTTATGCTAGAGTGCCAAATGCAACTTACACTAGAATGTATGCACCTCACTAGAATGCAAGTTCTGTAAAAGCAATTAATTTTCCTGTTTTTCTCATTGATATATTCGCAGCTGACACTCAGTAAATTCTCAATAAATACTTATTGAAGTAGTACAAATCAAAGAGATGGAATGGAGAAAGATAATTTTTTTTGGAATCTTATTTAATTTATTTTTTTATACAGCAGGTTCTTATTAGTTATGAGAATTTTTTTCAAAAATTTCCAACATCTTTCTCCATATACTACAGGAAGGAAAAATATCCTCATGAATCACAGAAAGAGACTTCTCAGGGCCAAAACATCAAATCTTCTGAGGAATATTAATAAATTTAATGAATATAATACTTTTGAATACTCCAATGAACAAGGATTATTAGGTATAAATTTGTACCCAAAAAATAGAGAATACATATTTTCAACTGCTCATGGCTCATTCGCCAAATCCCACTATTTCACTGTTTAGTAAAACCAGCAAATGTCACAACATGAGTCACACATTACATATTTTCTGAGGAAAATGAAGTTGATTTAGAAATTAACAATGAAAAGAGAGCTCAACAAATCCATCCACTTAGAAATTTAAATATGTCAACAAACATTACTGTCTTTATTAAAGAGAAAAGCAAAACAGTGACTGGCAACTACATAAAATAAAGTAAAAACACTGCATATCAACACCTGTGTAATGTGTCTAAATCAGAACACCTAGAAAAATATTATGACTTCAAAGTATGTGTTAGAATATAGAAAGATTTGAAATAAATTATGTAAATAACCAAGAATCTAGAATAAGAGCTAGAAGATATGGAGGGGCTATATTAAGTGGGATATTCATTCATCCAGTCATTGACATATAATATATGCCAGCCACTAAACAATAGTGGCTAAAAAAATGCAATGGCTACCAAAAACAGATACTCTTTCTGACCTCAGTCAGCCTAGAGTCTATTAAAGATGACAAATACCAAAGAAGCAGACAAAAATTATATAAACAAAAGCTTAGATAGGTGTCACAAAGAGGACTATTTGATGGGAGAGTTTTACTTTGTTGAGGGATTCGGAGAACATTTTCCTTAGGAAGTTAGGACCAGTCTGAGATCTGAAGGGTGAGTAGGTGTTAACTAGGAGAAGTTGATGGGGTAGGTGTGCTGAAAGCCAGGAGCCAGTCCAAAGGCACTGTGGTCCAAAGGCACATGGCACAATGCAGGAACTAAAGGAAGGCCTGTGTGTCTAGAAAACAGAGTGACATAAGGAGAAGCTTTAGAGAAAGTTAGTGGCAAGTTCATATAAGGTCTTTAGTCCATGTTTGTGACATTGTTCTTCATGTTAAAAGCAATGTGAAACTGTAGAAATGGTTTAAGCTGAGGAAGAGATGTGGTGTGGTCAGATTGCATTTTGAAAAAAGCCTTCTTGCTACATGTGGTAAGTTGATTGAAGGATGGTGGTAGTCAGAGTGAACACAGAGACACCAGTTTAGAAACTGCAGTAATCCACGTGAGAAAACATAGGCAATTTTCTAGAATGACAATGAAGGAGGTAAAGTGTTGTAGCCAACACTAAGGAATATTTGAGTGTTAAGATCAATGAAAGCACAAAGCAATAAAATAAAAATCAATGCAACCAACAGATTTGATCAAACACTCAAAATAATTAGAAATCAGAGATGTGCACATTGAAATAATGAGAAACCACTTTTCACATATAAGATTGGCAGAAATTAAATGCTTAATGATATCAACTATTGGCAAGTGTGTGACACTCTGAGAATACAAATCAATACAGTTACTCTTCAAGAGCGATTTGACAGGGCTTCCCTGGTGGCATAGTGGTTGAGAGTCCACCTGCCGATGCAAGGGACACGGGTTCGTGCCCCAGTCCGGGAAGATCCCACATGCCGCGGAGCGGCTGGGCCCGTGAGCCATGGTCGCTGGGCCTGTGCATCCGGAGCCTGTGCTCCACAATGGGAGAGAGGCCACAACAGTGAGAGGCCTGCGTACCAAAAAGACAAAACAAACAAACAAACAAAAA
>RJWK010050274.1:0-16329 GCA_004363435.1 Platanista minor | reverse complement strand
CATGAGCACTTGAGAAAAATGTGTATTCTGTTGTTTTAGGATGGAATGTCCTATAAATATCAATTAAGTCCATCGTGTTTAATGTATCATTTAAAGCTTGTGTTTCCTTATTTAGTTTCACTGTGGATGATCTGTCCATTGGTGAAAGTGGGGTGGTAAAGTCCCCTACTATGAATGTGTTACTGTCGATTTCCCCTTTTATGGCTGTTAGTAGTTGCCTTATGTATTGAGGTGCTCCTGTGTTGGGTGCATAAATATTTACAATTGTTATATCTTCTTCTTGGATCGACCCCTTGATCATTATGTAGTGCCTTTCTTTGTCTCTTTTAATAGTTTTTATTTTAAAGTTTATTTTGTCTGAAATGAGAATTGCTACCCCAGGTTTCTTTTGGTTTCCGTTTGCATAGAATATCTTTTTCCATCCCCTTACTTTCAGTCTGTATGTGTCTCTAGGTCTGAAGTGGGTCTCTTGTAGACAGCATATATATGGGTCTTGTTTTTGTATCCATTCAGCCAGTCTGTATCTTTTGGTGGGAGCATTTAAGCCATTTACATTTAAGGTGATTATCAATATGCATGTTCCTATTCCTATTTTTTTAATTGTTTTGGGTTTGTTATTGTATGTCTTTTCCTTCTCTTGTGTTTCTTGCCTAGAAAAGTTCCTTTAGCATTTGTTGTAAAGCTGGTTTGGTGGTGCTGAACTCTCTCAGCTTTTGCTTGTCTGTAAAGGTTTTAAATTCTCCATCAAATCTGAATGACATCCTTGTTGGGTAGAGTAATCTTGGTTGCAGGTGTTTCTCCTTCATCTCTTTAAATATGTCCTGACAGTCCCTTGTGGCTTGAAGAGTTTCTGCTGAAAGGTCTGATGTTACCCTTATGGGGATTCCCTTGTGTGTTATTTGTTGTTTTTCCCTTGCTGCTTTTAATATGTTTTCTTAGAATTTATTTTGATAGTTTGATTAGTATGTGCCTTGGTGTGTTTCTCCTTGTATTTATCCTGTATGGGACTGTCTGTGCTTCCTGGACTTGATTAACTATTTCCTTTCCCATATTAGGGAAGTTTTTAACTATAATCTCTTCAAATATTTTCTCAGTCCCTTTCTTTTTCTCTTCTTCTTCGGGAACCCCTATAATTCAAATGTTGGTGTGTTTAATGTTGTCCCAGAGGTCTCTGAGACTGTCTTCAGTTCTTTTCATTCTTTTTTCCTTATTCTGCTCTGCAGTAGTTATTTGTAGGGTTGTGTAGGCTTCCTGGTGGAGGGGACTAGTGCCTGTGTTCTGATGGGTGAGGCTGGATCTTGTCTTTCTGGTGGGCAGGTCCACGTCAGGTGTTGTGTTCTGAGGTGTCGGTGGACTTATTATGATTTTTGGCGGCCTCTCTGCTAATGGGTGGGGTTGTGTTCCTGTCTTGCTAGTTGTTTGGCATAGGGTGTCCAGCACTGTAGCTTGCTGGTCTTTGAGTGAACCTGGGTTCTGGTGTTGAGATGGAGATCTCTGGGAGATTTTCCCCGTTTGATATTATGTGGGGTTGGGAGGTCTCTTGTTGACCGGTGTCCTGAAGTTAGCTCTCCCACCTCAGAGGCACAGCACTGACTCCTGGTTGCAGCCCCAAGAGCCTTTCATCCACATGGTTCAGAATAAAAGGGAGAATAAGTAGAAAGGAAGAACGAAAGAAAGAAAGAAAGAGAGAGAGAGAGAGGAAGGAAAGAAGAAAGGAAGGATAAAATAGAATAATGTTAGATAAAACAAAATAAGGTTATTAAATTTAAAAATTATTAAGATAGAAAACATTTTTTTGAAAGTTAAATAAAAAAGAAAACAGACAGAACCCTAGGACAAATGGTGAAAGCAGAGCTATACAGACAAAATATCACACAGAAGAATACACATACACACTCGTAAAGAGAGGAAAAGGGGAAAAAATAAATAAATCTTGCTCTCAAAGTCCACCTCCTCAACTTGGGACGATTCGCCATCTATTCATGTATTCCACAGATGCAGGTTACATCAAGTTGATTGTGGGGATTTAATCCGCTGCTCCTGAGGCTGCTGGGAGAGAAATCCCTTTCTCTTCTTTGTTCCCACAGCTCCCGGAGCTTAGCTTTGGATCTGGCCCTGCCTCTGCGTGTAGGTCGCCGGAGGGCATCTGTTCTTCACTCAGACAGGATGGGGTTAAAGGAGCCGCTGACTCGGGGGCTCTGGCTCACTCAGGCCGGGGGGAGGGAGAGGCACGGAGTGCGGGGTGAGCCTGCGGTGGCAGAGGCTGGCGGTACATTGCACCATCCTGAGACGTGCTGTACTTTCTCCCGGGGAAGCCGTCCCTGCATCACGGGACCCTGGCATTGGTGGGCTGCACAGGCTCCAGGAGTGGGGGTGTGGAGAGTGACCTGTGCTAGCATACAGGCTTCCTGGTGGCGGCAGCAGCAGCCCTAGTGTCTCAGGCCCGTCTCTGGGGTCCGCGCTGTTAGCCGCGGCTCACGCCCGTCTCTGGAGCTCTTTAAGCAGTGCTCTTAATCCCCTCTCCTCGCGCACCAGGAAACAAAGCAGGAAGAAAAATTCTCTTGCCTCCTCGGCAGGACCAGACTTTTCCTGGACTCCCTGCCGGCTAGCAGTGGTGCACTGCAGGCTGTGTTCACGCCACCAACTCCAGTCCTCTCCCTGCGCTCCGACCGAAGCCCGAGCCTCAGCTCCCAGCCGCGCCTGCCCCGGCGCGGGAGCAGACAAGCCTCTCGGGCTGCTGAGTGCCGGTCGGCGCCGATCCTCCTTGCGGGAATCTCTCTGCTTTGCCCTCCGCGCCCCTGTTGCTGTGCTCTCCTCCGCGACTCGGAAGCTTCCCCCCTCCGCCACCCGCAGTCTCAGCCCGCGAAGGGGCTTCTCAATGTGTGGAAACCTTTCCTGCTTCACAGCTCCCTCCCACTGGTGCCGGTCCTGTCCCTATCCCTCTGTCTGTGTTTTTTCTTTTTTCGTTTGCCCTATACAGGTACGTGGGGAATTTCTTGCCTTTCGGGAGGTCTGAGGTCTTCTGCCAGCGTTCAGTAGGTTTTCTGCAGGAGTTGTTCCACGTGTAGATGTATTTCTGGTGTATCTGTGGGGAGGAAGGTAATCTCCGCGTCTTACTCTTCCGCCATCTTGTCTCTCTCCAAACCCAGAGATAATTAATATTCAATGGTGAAAAGCTGAAAGCCTTCCCCCCAAATCAGGAACTAGACAAGGATGCCCACTCTCACCACTTTTATTCAACATAATATTGGAAGTCCTAGCCACAAGAATCAAACAAGAAAAAGAAATAGAAGTTATTCAAACTTTAAAGAAAGGGTAAAACTCTCTCTATTTGTAGATGACATGATACTCTATATAGAGAGCCCTAAAATCACCACACAGAAACTTTATTAGAAGTAATAAATTAATTCAGCAATGTAACAGGATAAAAGATTAACATACAGAAATCTGCTGCATTTTTTCACTAAATGAAATAGAAAGAGAAAGTAAAAAAACAACCAGTTTAAAATAATGTCAACAAAATACCTAGGAACTTAGCCAAGGAGGTGAAAGACCTATACACTGCAAACTGTATAACATTGATAAAGAAATTGAAGATGATTCAAAGAAATGGAAAGATATCCCATGCTCTTAGATTAGAAAAATTAATATTGTTAAAATGGCCATACCATCCAAAGCAATCTACAGATTTAATGCAATCCTTACCAAAAGGCCCATGACATTTTTAACAGAACTAAAATAATCAGTCCTAAAATTTATATGGAACCACAAAACATCTTGAATTGCCAAAGTAATACTGAGGAAGAAGAACAAAGCTGGAGGCATATGCCTTCCATACTTCAGACTATACTACAAAGCTACATTAATCAAAACAGTGTGGTATTAGCACAAAAACAATAGAACAGAATAGAGAGCCCAGAAACAAACCCACTCACCTATGGTCAATTAATCTATGACAAAGGAAGCAAGAGAATTTAATGGAGAAAAGACAGTCTTTTCAGCATGCCGTGTTGGGAAATATGGACAGCAACATGTAACTCAGTGAAATTAGAATACTCATTACATCATATGCAAAAATAAATTCAAAATGGTTTAAAGACTTAAATATAAAATATGAAACCATAAAACTCCTAGAAGGGAACATAGACAAATCATTCTCCTACATAATTCATAGCAATATTTTCTTGTTTAAAAATTGTTTTTGTAGCAATATTTTCTTAGATCAGTCTCCCAAGGCAAAAGAAACAAAAGCGGGGCTTCCCTGGTGGCACAGTGGTTGAGAGTCCGCCTGCTGATGCAGGGGACACGGGTTCGTGCCCCGGTCAGGGAAGATCCCACATGCCGCGGAGCGGCTGGGCCTGTGAGCCATGGCCGCTGGGCCTGCACGTCTGGAGCCTGTGCTCTGCAACGGGAGAGGCCACGGCAGTGAGAGGCCCGTGTACTGCAAAAAAAAAAAAAAAAAAAAAAGAAACAAAAGCAAAAATAAACAAATGGGACCCAGTTGAACTTAAAAGCTTTTTGACAGTAAAGGAAACCATCAACAAAATGAAGACAACCTACTGAAGGGGAGAAAGTATTTGCAAATGATGTGAGTGACAAGGGGTTAATAGCCAAAATATACAAACAGCACATACAACTCAATATTTTAAAAACCCAATCAAAAAATGGGCAGAAGACCTGAATAAACATTTCTCCAAAGAAGACATACAGATGGCCAAAAGGCACATGAAAATATGTTCAGCTTTGCTAATTATTAGAGAAATGCGAATCAAAAATGCAATGAGGTATCACTTCACACCGATCAGAATGACCATCATCAAAAATCTACAAATAATAAATGTTGGAGAGGGTGTGGAGAAAAGGGAACCATCCTACACTGTTGGTGGGAATATAAACTGGTGCAGTCACTATATAAAACAGTATGGAGATTCCTCAAAAAACTAAACATACAGCTACCTTATGAACCAGCAATCTCACTCCTGGGTATATATTAGGAAAAAATGAAAACTCTAATTCAAAAAGATACATTAATCCCCCAATGTTCATAGCAACACTATTTACAATAGCTAAGAAATGGAAACAACACAAGTGCCCAACAACAGATTATTCACTTAAGAAGATGTGGTAGATATATACATCAGAATATTACTCAGCCATAAAATAAATGAAATATTGCCATGTGCAGCAACATATATGGACCTAGAGAATATTATGCTTAGTGAAATAAGTCAGACAGAGAAAGACAAATACTTTATGATATCACTTATATTAAGAATCTAAAAATCATACAAATGAATCTATATACAAAAGAGAAGCAGACCCACAGGCATAGAAAACAATCTTATGGTTAGAAAAGGGGAGGGGGAGAGAGGGACAAATTAAGAGTATGGGATTAACAGACACAAGCTATTGAATACTATACATAAAACAGATAAGTAACAAAGGTTTATGGTATAACACAGGAATTTATATTCAATATCTTGTAATAACCTATAATGGAATATAATATGAAAAAAACTGGATGATTTTGATTTACACGTGAAATTAGCAAAACATTGTAAATCGACTATACTTCAGTTTTTTAAAAAGTCCATGTTCACTGAAGCCTTTCCTTGTGTAAAATAATGTCATTTTCCTCTGGCTGTTTTATAGGTTTGGTTTTAAGACTTGATTTTCTTGGAAGTTATACTGTTCACTGAGCTTCTCATACATACAGAATTTTTTTTTTTTTTTTTTTCGGTACGCGGGCCTCTCACTGTTGTGGCCTCTCCCGTTGCGCTCCGAACGCGCAGGCTCAGCGTCCATGGCTCACGGGCCCAGCTGCTCTGCGGCATGTGGGATCTTCCTGGACCAGGGCACGAGCCCGTGTCCCCTGCATTGGCAGGTGGACTCTCAACCACTGTGCCACCAGGGAAGCCCATACAGAAATTTTTTACTCACATAATTTAGGAAGCTTTTGCTTATGACTTCTTCAAATATATTTTCTACCCCAGTCTATTTCTCCTCCATTTGAACTCAAATTACACATATATCAGTATCTTTAGTAATGCTCAATAGCTCTCTCAGTCTCTATTTTTCCCCTAACTTTTTTCCTTTATTTTTTTTGAATGTATTTTTCTGATTAGTTAATTTTTTTTTTTTTTTGCTTGTGGAAGGCGTTTTCACACCCTCTTTATTTCATTTTATTTTTTTTAACATCTTTATTGGAGTATAATTGCTTTACAATGGTGTTAGTTTCTGCTTTATAACAAAGTGAATCAATGTACATATACATATGTTCCCATATCTCCTCCCTCTTATTTCTGATTGGTTAGTTTCTATCAATCTAACTTCAATTTCACCAATTTTTTCCTTCGAAATTGCCATTCTGTTATTAAACTCATCCAATTCCTTTTTATTTTAGATAGTGAACTTTCGATTCTAAAATTTACATTTGTTTCTTTCTTACAGTTTCTACTTCTCTTCTGAGATTTGTTTTTCCTTCATTCATTTCAAGTGGGGTTTTATGTACCTCATGGAATATAGTTATAATAGCTACTTTAATGTTATGCCTCATAATTCCAATATCTGGGTCTCTTCTTGTTTGACATCTGAAGATTTTGTTTTTCCTTTTGAATGGGGCATATTTTCTTGTTCTTTAATACTAAGTAATTTTTTGTTTATCCTGGACATTGAAAATGTTTTGTGTAGACTCTGTTCTTTTATAACCCTCTGGAAAATGTTGATCCTTTTCTTTTAGTAGGCAATGAATTTGGTTAGATTCTGCCCATCAGTTCTGTCTTACCTTTTCTGGGCTGTAGATAAAATTTCAGTTTAGTTCTCAAAGCCTTAATTTGCTGATTTGGATATGTGTGTACATATGTGGTTCAGAGTTTAGACTGATATTTTTGTGATTCAAATCTCAGCTCATTTCTCAAAGCCTTTGATTTGCTTGTTTGGTTAACCCCTGCATGTGCATTGTCCAGTAAGTGTTGTGTGGTTTTATTCACAGATATGGAATACTTTCTCTGTCTCTTTTCCTCCTGAGATTTCTCACTTGCACTGCATCTTACCCATGCTCCCTTGTGAGGTCCTTTGGCCAGGAAGATGGCAGGGTTTCCATCAGAGTTTCAGCTACCTGTGCTTCTCCAATCCACAAGTAGGACACAATCACCTTGCAAAGCTGAGAAAGAAAGAAAACCTGGATAACTTACCCTCTTTCTTATGTTTTCACTCTTTTCCACCATTTGCCTCCTTTTTGGTTACTTCTCAGAGTCCTCAAGTAGGATTTTTATTTTTAAAATTTTTTCCAGTGTTTATAGGTGTCATTAATGGGGGTGTGTTTTGTAAGGGGGCTTACATTCCCATTGCAGAATTGAGTCTCCCAAGAGCACTGTATTTTAAATCTCATTCTATGTCTTACTTTATGTTCAACATTATGTTGATAATTATCCAGTTGTATCTTTTCATAGAATTTTAGGTTTTATTGTGAAAGACATAAACGGTAACCTGAACACGTGGATAGATATACGATATTTATGAATAGGATGATTTAGCACTATAAAAATTTCAGTGTCTCCCAAATTTACCTACAAATTGATTGACAGTTCAGATAAAATTACAGCAAGAATTTTGTACATTAATGTACAGATTATAACATAACAAACACTTGCTAAGCCATTATCCATACCTATCATATCCTAACATTTTATAAAGTTGTTTCCAGAGGTGATATTCAAAATATAACAACCTGTACGGCATAGACACCAACTAATTAGAAAAATCCCTGACTACCAGTTTCTATGAGCTCAATGCCTACTAAGCCCTGATAGATTTATATATTTTTTAATCATAAAATATTTTAGATAGAGTTAAATATGCTTTTGTACCTCTTTCCAAATCCCTTAACTTCTTCTCTCCCTGTGCATATTTTTATACTATTACTGTATATGTATGTATCCATAAAATGTATAGCATAGTTTCACATGTATATACATGGTATGATACTGAAGATATTACTAGGTAAATATCCATTTTGATACATATTTTAACTGTTGTGTAGTATCTCATTGAATGACTATGCTACAATTTACTTATCAAAATTGCCTATTACTTTGTTTTAAATTTGGGGTAGCCTTCTGATTCTGTTCTATTACAAATAATGTTGCAATAAACATTCATTTCATGTATCATTCGGAACATGTTTCTCTTGGATACTACCTAATAGTGGAATTTTGGTTTATAGGTGATATTTGTATTTAATTTTATTGATAATATAGTTGGACAAATGTATACCACCACAAATACTGAATGGGATTGCCTATATTCTGATACTCTCCCCAACACTATGTATTATCAATTTTCCTTTTTAAAAGATTTTTTTTAGCTTTTATTAATTTAATAGACAAAGTGGTATTTTATTTTATGGTAATTTGCATTTCCCTAATTAATGCTTATTGGTTTTCATTCAAGCCGGTCTCAAACACAGTTTATTTCTTTTTACTATAAATTATTTTGAGGTTTCCTTATTGTTGCCAACATACCCTCATACTCTACACTTTTCTAACTTCTGCCCTCTGTTGCAGTTTCTACCCATAACAACTTGGTACAAATTTCTGTATAGGCATACTTTTGCCTGTAAATAATAGAAAATTCAACTCCAAACTGACTTTAAAAGGGAGGCGTTGTATTATATATAAGGAAAGTTCAGGGGTAGCACTGGATTTAGGCATGGCTTAATGTAAAAACAAAAATTGGCAATGAAAGAAAAACGAAATAAGTTGAGGAGAGAGGGAAACAGTGGAAGAAGATGTGAAGAAGAAGAAGAAGAAGACGTGACTTCCTCACATGGCCCACAGAGCTGAGGTGCCAAGCAGCACCGTTTCTCACTAGGAAGTCTGGTCTGAAGTGCCAGGTGTGAGTCTTTTACGGTGCACACTATGAACAAGTTAAACTAGGCGAAGCAATGAAGGAAAAGGGGAAAAACGTTTATATTTGGACAGCTACCATAAACACAGCTTGATCAGCTCAATATTCTGCATAAATCTAACAGAAACCACAAGATCTCTGGCTGTATCTGTTTCATAAAGACAAGAGTTCATACCAAGTTTCTGTGGCAAAGATTTTCAAGGAACAATGAGGTAAAACTGCTGGTTTTCAGGGATATTTCCAGCTTTGGACCTCAGTGATAAAAATTAGAAGATAGAAGTGGATAATCTACCAGAAGATGCTACTAAGAAAATTGGTGGACCCCTGAGAAGAAGGCTAAATTAATTTTGATTTATTCTCTTGATTCATGCTGAACTTTGCTAATACTACCTAACACATGAGGAAGCTGTGAGCTTAATCTTTGCCATAGTCAGAAAGTGTAGGACAGGACCCTGTAGCAGCCAGCATTCAGGTCTGAAAGACTAATAGGAGTCAGCAGAATCTGCGAGGGGCCATGGGGAGGACTGTGTGGAAGCAGTGAAAAGTGGATGCCTGGTTACGGATAAAGCAAGTCCTCATTCCACAATTTTCTCTTCTTCCACTGAGGTAAAGCTGTTATAATTTGTTTCATAAGAATACTTGGAGGAGTACTATGAAATTTCTGGTAATGTGCTCTATTAAGAGATAGTCTTTTAGACAGAGTGAGGAGTCAAGATGGTGGAATAGGAGGACAAGGAATTTGTCGCCCCTCACAAGTACATCAAGAATACATCTACAAATAGAACAATTCTCTCAGAGCACCGGCTGAACATTAGTGGAAGACTTCTGACACCTAAAAGAACAGGAAACATCCTCTCACAATCAGATAGGAAGAAAGAAGGAAAAAAGAAAAGAAGAATCAAAAAAGAGACCAGCAACCCTGGCAGGAAGCTGAAGGTGAGAGGAGGTCCCAGCACTCAGAAAAACTCCCTCATGCTGGAGAAATCACCTGGGACAGTAGAGAATCTTCGGGGATCAAAGGAGAATACAATGGATGGTCTGTGGAAGGCAGGACAAAGTAAGAACTGTGCACATGGTCTGAACTGCAGCTCTGCACAACCCAGCCTGAGTTGTGAGTTTCCTGTTGTGGAGGAGTGCTGGGCGCTGGAAAGTGGGATTTGGAACATGAACCCAGTAAGGGGACAGCTGTTGACTGTGAAAGGACAGCCTGAAGGGATAGGAGTAAAGAGCTCCACAACCTGGAAAGTTTGTAGAAAAACATCAGGACCCCGTAGAAAAAAGGCATCACTGCTGAGTGGCAAACAAGGGGCGGGCCCACTATTACAACCCTTTCCCCACTTGCTGGCTACTTTGGCCTCTACAGGCACTGGGAGGGGCAACTATCAGAACAGGCTTACCTGCCCCTCAAGCCAAGGTCTCCTCCACGTCCTCCGCCCATGTAGGTCACAGGGTCTTGACTGCCACTCACTCTAAAGCCTCCTTGGGAAACAGCCCTTGGCACCCTGCCTGAGACGAATCTGCTGATGCTGGCTGGGGCTGAGTGCTAAAGCATGGGGTTAAAAGAGCAGATCCAGGGATAGGACCACTGTTGGCTTCATGGATACAACAGAGAGGATGGGAGTGAGAAGCTCCAGGACCAGGAATATCCCTATAAGAAGCATTGTGTGCCTAGGAAATGAGATGTCATTGTTGAGTAGCACACAAGGGAAGGGACTGCCAACAGCCCCACACACCAGCTCCTCCCACCAGAGCAAGCTCGCCCCAGTCTGTTGCAAATTCCTGCCTATCCCTGCTGCCACAGGCAATTTTAGAACACCCCAGTTGTGGTTGCTGTACCACTCCCCAGATTGAAGGAGTAAGTGGACCCCAATTAGCTGCTGCTTTTACTCTCTCTTGCCTAGGTGGGGAACAGAAGCCTGAGGGCGGTGCTCACACAGAGTTAGGGCCAAAATCAAAGTTAAGCTACAGGGGCACTGCGACTGAGGAAGAGGAATCTTTCCGTGCAGCTGCATAGGCCTCAAACTAATTTATTTTATTTTATCTTCTTCTTTCTTACTTTCTTTCTTCTTTCCACTTTTTATTCTGAGCTGTGTGGATGACAGGCTCTTGGTGTTCCAGCCAGGAGTCAGGGCTGTGCCTCTGAGGTGGGAGAGCCAAGTTCAGAACATAGGTCCACAAGAGACCTCCAAGCTCCACATAATATCAAATGGCAAAAATCTCCCAGAGATCTACATCTCAACGCCAAGACACAGCTCAACTCAACGACGAGAAAGCTCCAGGGCTGGACACCCTATGCCAGACAACTATCAAGACAGGAAAACAAACCCACACATTAGCAGAGAGGCTGCCTAAAATCATAATAAGTCCACAGACACTCCACAATACACCACCAGACGTGGACCAGCCCACCAGAAAGACAAGATCCAGCCACATCCACCAGAACACAGGTACTAGTCCCCTCCACCAGGAAGCCTACACAACCCACTGAACCAACTTTACCCACTGGGGATAGACACCAAAAATAACGAGAACTACGAACCTGAAGCCTGCAAAAAGGAGACCCCAAACACAGTAAGATAAGCAAAATGAGAAGACAGAAAAACACCCAGCAGATGAAGGAGCAAGATAAAAACCCACCAGACCTAACAAATGAAGAGGAAATAGGCAGTCTATCTGGAAAAGAATTCAGAATAATGATAGTAAAGATTATCCAAAATCTTGGAAATAGAATGGAGAAAATACAAGAAACGTTTAACAAGGACCTAGAGGAACTAAAGAGCAAACAAACAGTGATGAACAACACAAAAAATGAAATTAAAAATTCTCTAGAAGGGATCAATGGGAGAATAACAGAGACAGAAGAACGGATAAGTGACTTGGAAGATAAAATAGTGGAAATAACTACTGCAGAGCAGAATAAAGAAAAAAAAGTGAAAAGAATTGAGGACAGTCTCAGACACCTCTGGGACAACATTAAATGCACCAACATTCGAATTATAGGGGTCCCAAAGAAGAAGTGAAAAAGAAAGGGAATGAGAAAATATTTGAAGAGATTATAGTTGAAAACTTCCCTAATATGGGAAAGGAAATAGTTAATCAAGTCCAGGAATCACAGAGAGTCCCATGCAGGATAAATCCAAGCAGAAACCTGGCAAGACACACATTAATCAAACTATCAAATATTAAATACAAAGGAAACATATTAAAAGTAGCAAGGGGAATAAAAAACCAAATAACATACAAGGGAATCCCCATAACGTTAACAGATGACCTTTCAGCAGAAACTCTGCAAGCCAGAAGGGAGTTGCTGGACATATTTAAAGTGATGAAGGAGAACAAACTACAACCAAAATTATTCTACACAGCAAAGATTTCATTCAGATTTGATGGAGAAATTAGAACCTTTACAGACAAGCAAAAGTTAAGAGATTTCAGCACCACGAAACCAACTTTACAACAAATGCTAAAGGAACTTCTCTAGGCAGGAAACAGAAGAGAAGGAAAACACCTACAATAACAAACATAAAACAATTAAGAAAATGGTAATGGGAACATACATATCGAAAATTACCTTAAATGTAAATGGATGAAGTGCTCCAACCAAAAGACATAGACTGGCTGAATGGATACAAAAACAAGACCTGTATATATGCTGTCTACAAGAGACCCACTCCAGACCTAGGGACACATACAGACTGAAAGTGAGAGGATGGAAAAAGATATTCCATGCAACTGGAAATAAAAAAAAATTGGAGTAGAAATTCTCATATCAGACAAAATAGACTTTAAAATAAAGACTATTACAAGAGATAAAGAAGGACACTACATAATGATCAAGGGATCAATCCAAGAGTCAGATATAACAATTGTAAATATTTATGGACCCAACATTGGAGCACCTCAATGCATAAGGAAAGTGCTAACAGCTGTAAAAGGGAAAATCAACAGTAACACAATGATAGCAGGGGACTTTAACACCCTTCTTTCACCAAAGGACAGATCATCCAATATGAATATAAATAAGGAAACACAAGCTTTAAATGATACATTAAGTAAGACAGACTTAATTGATATTTATAGGACATTCCATCCAAAAACAGCAGAATACACTTTCTTCTCAAGTGCTCATGTAACATTCTCCAGGATAGATCATATCTTGGGTCACAAATCAAGCTTTGGTAAATTTAAGAAAATTGAAATTGTATCAAGTATCTTTTCCAGCCACAAGGCTACAAGACTAGATATCAATTACGGGAAAAAATCTGTAAAAAATACAAACACATGGAGGCTAAACAATACACTACTTAATAACCAAGATATCACTGAAGAAATCAAAGAGGAAATAAAAAAAAAACCTAGAAAAAAATGACATTGAAAACACGATGACTGAAAACATATGGGCTGCAGTAAAAGCAGTTCAAAGAGGGAAATTTATAGCAATACAATCCTACCTTAAGAAACAAGCAACATCTCAAATAAACAACCTAACCTTACACCTAAAGCAATTAGAGAAAGAAGAACAAAAATCCACCAAAGTTAGCAGAAGGATAGAAATCATAAAGATAAGATCAGAAATAAATGAAAAGTAAATGAAGGAAATGATAGCAAAGATCAATAAAACTAAAAGCTGGTTCTTTGAGAAGATAAATGAAATTGATAAACAATTAGCCAGACTCATCAAGAAAAAAAAAAAGGGAGAAGACATAAATCAATAGAATTAGAAATGAAAAAGGAGACATAACAACTGACACTGCAGAAATACAGAGAATCATGAGAGATTACTATAAGCAACTCTATGCCAATAAAATGGACAACCTGGAAGAAATGGACAAATGCTTAGAAATGTACAACCTTCCGAGACTGAACCAGCAAGAAATAGAAAATATTAACAGACCAATCATAAGCATTGAAATGTAAACTGTGATTAAAAATCTTCTGACAAGCAAAAGCCCAGGACCAGATGGCTTCACTGGCGAATTCTATCAAACTTTTAGAGAAGAGCTAACATCTACAGTTCTAAAACTCTTCCAAACTACAGAAGATGGAGGAACATTCCCAAACTCATTCTACAAGGCCACCATCACCCTGATACCAAAACCGACAAAGACGTCACAAAGAAAGAAAACTAAAGGCCAATATCACTGATGAACATACATGCAAAATTACTCAACAAAATACTAGCAAACAGAATCCAACAGCACATTAAAAGGACCCTAGAGAGCTTAATGATGGTGGAAGAGTAAGACGCGGAGATCACCTTCCTTCCCACAAATACATCAGAAATACATCTACATGTGGAACTGCTCCTATAGAACACCTTTTAAACGCTGGCAGAAGACCTCAGACCTCCCAAAAGGCAGGAAACTCCCCACGTACCTGGGTAGGGCAAAAGAAAAAAGAAAAACCAGAGACAAAGGAATAGGGACAGTGCCTGCACCAGTGGGAGGTAGCTGTGAAGGAGGAACTGTTTCCACACACTAGGAAGCCCCTTCGTGGGGGGAGACTGCGGGGGGCTGAGGGGTGAGCTTCAGAGCCACAGAGGAGAGCACAACAACAGCGGTGCGGAGGGCAAAGCAGAGAGACTCCTGCACAGAGTATCGGTGCCGACCAGCACTCACCAGCCCGAGAGGCTCTTCTGCTCACCTGCTGGGACGGGTGGAGGCTGGGAGCTGAGGCTTGGGGTTCAGTCATATCCCAGGGAAAGGACTGGGGTTGGCTGCGTGATCACAGCTTGAAGGGGGCTAGTACACCACAGCTAGCCAGAGGGAGTCCAGGAAAAACTTTGGAGCTGCCTAAGAGGCAAGAGACTTTTTCTTCCCTCTGTTTCCTGGTGCAAGAGGAGAGGTGATTAAGAGTGCCACTTAAAGGACCTCCAGATATGGGTGCAAGTTGGGGCTATCAATGCAGACACCAGAGATGGGCATGAAACACTAAGGCTGCTACTGCAGCCACCAGGAAGCCTGTAAACAAGCACAGGTCACTATCCACACTGCCCCTCCTGGGAGCCTGTGCAGCCCGCAACTGCCAGGGTCCCGTAATCCAGGGACCACTTCCCCAGGCGAACACATGGCAGCTCAGGTTGCACAACGTCACACAAGCCTCTGCCACCACAGGTTCGCCCCGCATCCGTACCCCTTCCTCCCCTCGGCCTGAGTGAGCTGGAGCCCCTGAATCAGCTGCTCCTTTAACCTCATCGTCTCTGAGCAAAGACGAGACACCCTGAGGCGACCTACACGCACAGGCAGGTCCAAATCCAAAGCTGAACACCGGGAACTCTGCGAACAAAGATGAGAAAGGGAAATTTCTCCTAGCAGCCTTAGGAGCAGCGGATTAAAGCTTCACAATCAACTTGATGTACCCTGCATCTATGGAATACCTGAATAGACAATGAAACATCCCAAATTGAGGAGGTGAGCTTTGGGAGCAAAGATATGTTTTTCCCCTTTCTCTCTTTTTGTGAGTGTGTATATGTATGCTTCTGTGTGAGATTTTTCCTGTATAGCTTTGCTTTTACCATTTGTCCTAGGGTTCCCTCTGTCAGGTTTTTTTTTCTTAATAAATTTTTTATTTTAATAACTTTATCTTATGTTATTTTACTTTATTTTATTTTATCCTTTCTTTCTTTCTTTCTTTCTTTCTTTCTTTCTTTCTTTCTTTCTTTCTTTCTATTTTTTCTCCCTTTTATTCTGAGCTGTGTGGATGAAAGGCTCTTGGTGCTCCAGCCAGGAGTGAGTGCTGTGCCTCTGAGGTGGGAGAGCCAACTTCAGGACACTGGTCCACAAGAGACCTCCAGCTCCTTGTAATATTAAATGGCGAAAATCTCCCAGAGATCTCCATCTCAACGCCAAGACCCAGCTTCACTCAACAACCAGCAAGCTACAGTGCTGGACACTCTACGTCAAACAACTAGCAAAACAGAAACACAACACCAACCATTAGCATAGAGACTGCCTAAAATCATAATAAGGCCATAGCCACCCCAAAACACACCAACAGAGGTGGACCTGCCCACCAGAAAGAAAAGATCTAGCCTCATCCACCAGAACACAGACACTAGTCCCCTCCACCAGGAAGCCTTCACAACTCACTGAAACAACCTTAGCCACTGGGGACAGAAAACAAAAAGAACAGAAGCTACGACCCTGCAGCCTGTGAAAAGAAGACCCCAAACACAATAAGTTAAGCAAAATGAGAAGACAGACAAACACACAGCAGATGAAGGAGCAAGGTAAAAACCCAACAGACCTAACAAATGAAGAGGAAATAGGCAGTCTACCTGAAGAAGAATTCAGAATCATGATAGTAAAGATGATCCAAGATCTTAGAAACAGAATAGAGAACATACAAGAAACTTTTAACAAGGAACTAGAAGAACTAAGGAGCAAACAGACAATGATGAACAACAAAATAAATGAAATTTTA
>RJWK010050273.1:0-16329 GCA_004363435.1 Platanista minor | reverse complement strand
TCTAATTGCTTTAGGTATAAGGTTAGGTTGTATTTTTTGAGATTTTGCTTGTTTCTTGTGGTAGGACTGTATAGTTAAAAACGTCCCTCTTAGAACTGCTTTTGCTGCATCCCATAGGTTTTGGGCTGTCGTGTTTTCATGGTTATTTGTTTCTAGGTATTTTTTGATTTCCTCTTTGATTTCTTCAGTGATCTCTTGGTTATTTACTAAAGTATTGTTTAGCCTCATGTGCTTGTATTTTTTACAGTTTTTTTCCTCTAGTTGATATCTAATTTCATAGTGTGGTGGTAGGAAAGGATACTTGATATAATTTCAATTTTCTTAAATTTATCAAGGCTTGATTTGATAAATTTAAGATATGCAAGATATGGTCTATCCTGGAGAATGTTCCATGAGCACTTGAGAAGAAACTGTATTCTGTTGTTTTTCGATGGAATGTCCTATAACTATCAATTAAATCCATCTTGTTTAATGTGTCATTTAAAGCTTGTGTTTCCTTATTTATTTTCATTTTAGATGATCTGTCCATTGATGAAAGTGGGGTGTTAAAGTCCCCTACTATGACTGTGTTACTGTCATTTTCCCCTTTTATGGTTGTTAGCATTTGCCTTATGTATTGTGGTGCTCCTATGTTGGGTGCATAAACATTTACAACAGTCATATCTTCTTCTTGGATTGATCCCTTGATCATTACATAGTGTCCTTCTTTGTCTCTTGTAATAGTCTTTATTTTAGTCTATTTTGTCCGATATGAGAATTGCTACTCCAGCTTTCTTTTGATTTCCATTTGCATGGAATATCTTTTTTCCATCCCCTCACTTTTAGTCTGTATGTGTCCCTAGGTCTGAAGTGGGTCTCTTGGAGACAGCATATATATGGGTCTTGTTTTTGTATCCATTCAGCCAGTCTCTGTCTTTTGGTTGAAGCATTTAATCCATTTACTTTTAAGGTAATTATCAATATGTATGTTCCTATTACCATTTTCTTAATTGTTACAGGTTTGTTTTTGTAAGTCTTTCCTTCTGTTGTGTTTCCTGCCTAGAGAAGTTCCTTTAGCATTTGTTGTAAAGCTGGTTTGGTGGTGCTGAATTTTCTTAGCTTTTGCTTGTCTGTAATGGTTTTAATTTCTCTGTCGAATGTGAATGAGATCCTTGCTGGGTAGAGTAATCTTGGTTGTAGGTTTTCCCCTTTCATCACTTTAAATATGTCCTCCCAGTCCCAGTCCCTTCTGGCTTGCAGAGTTTCTGCTGAACGATCAGCTGTTAACCTTATGGGGTTATGGTTTTTGTTGCTTGTATGTTTTTTGTTGCTTCTCCCTTGCTGCTTTTAATATGTTTTCTTTGTATTTAATTTTTGATAATTTGATTAATATGTGTCTTGGTGTGTTTCTCCTTGGGTTTATCCTGTATGGGACTCTCTATGCTTCCTGGACTTGATTGACTATTTCCTTTCCCATGTTAAGGAAGTTTTCAACTATAATCTCTTCAAATATTTTCTCAATCCCCTTCTTTTTCTCTTCTTCCTCTGCACCCTCTATTATTCGAATGTTGGTGTGTTTAATATTGTCTCAGAGTTCTCTGAGACTGTCCTCAATCTTTTCATTCTTTTTTCTTTATTCTGCTCTGTGGTAGTTATTTCCACTATTCTATCTTCCAGGTCAGTTATCCATTCTTCTGCCTCAGTTATTCTGCTCTTGATTCCTTCTAGAGAATTTTTAATTTATTTATTGTGTTGGTCATCATTGTTTGTTTGCTCTTTAGTACTTCTACATCCTTGTTAAACGTTTCTTGTATTTTCTCCATTCTATTTCCAAGATTTTGGATCATCTTTACTATCATTACTCTGAATTCTTTTTCAGGTAGACTGCCTATTTCCTCTTCATTTGTTTGGTCTGGTGGGTTTTTACCTTGCTCCTTCATCTGCTGCATATTTCTGTCTTCTCATTTTGCTTAACTTACTGTGTTTGGGGTCTCCTTTTCGCAGGCTGCAGGTTCCCAATTGCCATTGTTTTTTGTGTCTGTCCCCAGTGTGTAAGGCTAGTTCAGTGGGTTGTGTATGCTTCCTGATATTGGGGACTGGTGCCTGTGTTCTGGTGGTTGGGGCTGGATCTTTTCTTTCTGGTCGGCAGGGCCACATCCGGTGGTGTGTTTTGGGGTGTCTATGAACTTAGTATGATTTTAGGCAGCCTCTCTGCTAATGGGTGGGGTTGTGTCCCTGTCTACCTAGTTGTTTGGCATGTAGTGTCCCACACTGTAGCTTGCTGGCCATTGAGTGGAGCTGGTGGGGGGGGGGTTCTTAGCGTTGAGATGGAGATCTGTGGGAGAGCTCTCACCAATTGATATTATGTGTGGCAGGGAGGTCTCTGGTGGTCTAATGTCCTGAACTCGGCTCTCCCATCTCAGAGTCTCAGGCCTGACACCAGGCTGGAGAGCCAAGACCCTGTCAGCCACATGGCTCTGAAGAAGAGGGAGTTAAAAAGAAAGATAAATAAATAAATAAATATATAAAATAAAATAATTAAAATTTTAAAATTATTAAAATTTTAAAAATTTAACAAGAGTAATAAAGTAGAAGAGTGCAGCCAACCTAATAAAGAAATCCACCAATCATATCAAGCACTAAAAACTATACTAGGATAAAGATAAAAATCAGAAATAAGTCAGTTGCATACAGTAAACCCCAAGTCTACAGTTGCTCCCAAAATCCACTGCCTCAATTTTGGGATGATTTGTTGTCTATTCAGGTATTCCACAGATGCAGGGTACATCAAGTTGATTGTGGAGGTTTAATCCACTGCTCCTGAGGCTGCTGGGAGAGATCTCCCTTTCTCTTCTTTGTTTGCACAGCTCCTGCGGTTCAGCTTTGGATTTGGCCCCACCTTTGCATGTAGGTCACCTGAGGGCGTCTGTTCTTCGCTCAGACAGGATGGGGTTAAAGGAGCAGCTGACTCGGGGGCTCTGGCTCACTCAGGCCGGGGGGAGGGAGGGGCACGGATGCAGGGCGAGCCTGTGGTGGCAGAGGCCGGTGGGACATTGCACCAGCCTGAGGCGCGCTGTGCGTTCTCCCCGGGAAGTTGTCCCTGGATCACGGGACCCTGGCAGTCGGGGGCTGCACAGGTTCCCAGGAGGGGAGGTGTGGATAGTGACCTGTGCTTGCACAGAGGCTTTTTGGTGGCTGCAGCAGCAGTGTTAGCATGTCATACCTGTCTCTGGTGTCCCCGCTGACAGCGCCATCTTTGAAACTCCTTTAGGTGGTGCTCTGAATCCCCTCTCCTTGCACACCCCAAAACAATGGTATCTTGCCTTTAAGTCAGTTACAGACTTTTTCCCATACTCCCTGCCGGCTAACTGTGGTGCACTGGCCCCCTTCAGGCTGTGTTCACGCAGCCAACCCTCAGATCTCCCTGGGGTCTGACCTCTGAAGCCCAAGCCTCAGCTCCCAGCCCCCGCCTGCCCCGGCGGGTGAACAGACAAGCCTCTCGGGCTGGTGAGTGCTGGCCGGCAGTGATCCTCTGTGCGGAAATCTCTCCACTTTGCCCTCTGCCCCCCTGTAGCTGTGCTCTCCTCCATGGCTCCAACGCTACCCCCACCCACCCACCCCATCTCCCCAGTGAAGGGGCTTCCTAGTGTGTGGAGACTTTTCCTCCTTCACTGCTCCCTCCCAGAGGTGCCGGTCCCATCCCTATACTTTTGCCTGTGTTTTTTTTCTCTTTTTCTTTTGCCCTACCGAGGTACGTGGGGAGTTTCTTGCCTTTTGGGAAGTCTGAGGTCTTCTGCCAGCGTTCAGTAGGTGTTCTGTAGGAGTTGTTCCGCATGTAGATGTATTTTTGATGTATTTGTGGGGAGGAATGTGATATCCATATCTTACTCCTCTGCCATCTTGAAGGTCCCCAAGATATGAGAATTTAATGACGTCAAAATTACAGAATTTGGGCTTCCCTGGTGGCGCAGTGGTTGAGAGTCCGCCTGCTGATGCAGGCGACATGGGTTCATGCACCGGTCCGGGAAGATCCCACATGCCGTGGAGCGGCTGGGTCCGTGAGCCATGGCCGCTGAGCCTGCGCGTCCGGAGCCTGTGCTCCGCAACGGGAGAGGCCACAACAATGAGAGGCCCGCGTACCGCAAAAAAAGAAATTACAGAATTTAACTTCTGAGTTCAGGGAAAATTTTTTTGTTTATTTTTTATAATATTGAGATAAACTTTCTCTGAACATTTAACTAATAGTTTTGAGACTTATGTAAACAAAATAATGAAACTATATTGCCTCCCTACAACTTCAGTGTCCATCAACAGATGAAGAAAAGATGTTGTCTATATATACAACAAAATACTACTCAGCCATAAAAAAGAATGAAATTTTGCCATTTGCAACAACATGGATGAACTTGGAGGGTATTATGCTAAGTGAAATAAGTCAGACAGAAAAAGAAATACTCTGTATGATATCACTTATATGTGAAATCTAAAACTACAACAAACTAGTGAATATAACAAAAAAGAAGCAGATTCACAGATATAGAGAACAAACTAGTGGTTACCAGTGGGGAGAGGGAAGAGGGGGAGGGGAATATAGGGGTACCTATTAAAAAGTACAACCTTTTAGGTATAAAATAAGCTATAAGAATATATTGTACAACATGGGGAATATAGCCAATATTTTATACCAACTACAAAGGAGTATAACCTTTAAAAATTGTGAATCACTATGTGGTACTCCTGAAACTTATATATTATTGTACATCAACTATACTTTAATTTTTAAAAATAATATATCACCTCCCTAAGTAGGTAAGAATTCTGTGTTATACCAAAAGACAGAATAGAGTCATTTCAAAATAAATTGGCAAGAATTAAATGAAGATCCTAGAGATATTTCCTCTAGGAGTAAGAGTTTGGAATGAGTAACAGAACTAGGAAAAGGTGGCAATACTGACCCAAAGAGCAATGAGAAGGAAACAAGGAAAATATCTCAAATAAAAGTGCAGTGATCTGACAGAGAGAAACAGAGACAGAGACAGAAAGACACGGGAGAGACAGAGACAGAGAAACTCCAGCTTGCCTTATGTTCTTCAGACACTATGTTCTGTAAACATAATAACAAATGGAAAGAAAGGAATTCTGTTAGAGGAATCAAAATCACCACAGGAAGCCTAAATCAAAGCATGGAGAACTAAAATGTCCTCTCACTGTTGGCAAGTTTAGACCTCCTTGAAACACAAGCTTTAACCCCACTGATGCTGACAGGAGTTGTATGTGTCCCTAGAGACGGGGCTCACCCAGTTATGACAGCTGCATAACTAAACACCATGAATCCTATTGGAAATGCACCTAGGAGCTGAACCCATGGCCAAAAGCCATGCAAACCCCTGTGGAGTGAATGAATCCTGACTTTGTAGAAGGCCGACTGTCAGGAAAATTTAGGGTCCCGTTAAAAATGCTCCATGTGCAATATTTGCTTTGCTCCATTCCTCTGTTGACGGACATTTAGGTTGCTTCCATGTCCTAGCTATTGTAAATAGTGCTGCTCTGAACATTGGGGTGCAGGTGTTTTTTTGAATTATATGTGGAATCTAGAAAAGTGGTATAGATGAACTTATTTGCAAAGCAGAAATAGATACACAGACGTAAAGAACAAATATATGGATACCAAGGGGGAAAGGGGTGGGGTGGGAGACTGGGATTGACACACACACATTATTGATACTATGTATAAAATAGATAACTGATGGGAACATACTGTATAGCACAGGGAACTCTATCTAATGCACTGTGGTAACCTAAATGGGAGGGAAGTCCAAAAGGGAGGGGATATCTGTACGTATATGGCTGATTCATTTTGTTGTGCAGTGGAGGCTAACACAACATTGTAAAGCAACCATACTCCAGTAAAGATTAATTTTAAAAAATGTTCCACATGGATATAGGGAGCTATTTGGGAACAATGTGCATATCAGAATCTCATTTAGATGCCGCCATTTCAGATTGTAAATCTCTGACATACAAAGAGAATCCAACTAGTTTGTTCCACAATTCTGAATATAATTCTGAACAATGTCAAAGAAGGAAGTCTTTCTTCAAACCATGGACAGAGGACATAGCCTTAAGGGTAGAAAAAAAAAGCAATTTTCTTTATCCTTTGTACTTTGTAATATACCAACAAAACAGGCAAAACTGAACTATCCTAATCATAAACACTTTTAAGCCATTCCAGAAGTGATAAAAACATTTATTTGCTTGCTGAAACCTTAACTGTGATTCATCACTATCATGGTGGATTGAATTCCATCTAGTTAGGTGTTTTTATTTTGGTAAAGCTGGTTTCTTTCCCAAGATCCTTGGTGCCAGGATTAACAGAATCCATTCAAAGTGGTGAAGAGTCAGATCTGGCCTTGTGTTAGGAAAGCCATATGGAGAATTTTGAACCCACTGGTCACCCTGCTGAAACAGAAACCTACCTACCCTACTCTCGAGTGTTTAAAATGTCAAAATTACATCCCAATTTCTTTGTTTTTTAACCAAATGGACACTTTGCTCCTTAAAAGGGAAACATCTCTTAAAGAGGGAGTACTTCGTGTTTTACCGATAATTTGCAACTTACTATAGTTAACATGCATTATCCTTTCCTGAAAGTCTCTCTTCATAGACCTGACTCTGTAAATGCTGGGCAAGAGGAAGAGCCAGAGCTGGAGACATTGCAGGTGCCCAAACAGTATGCTGTGGAGAAAGTCTAATACATACAGTGAGTAGGGAACACAGCTGGGGGTGGGGGGGATATCGTCCATGAGTCTATTGGAAATTGGTGTGTTGCTGTGATCTTGAACCTCTCCAGTCATGCTTCCCACGTGCATGTAGTTTTAGTCTTTTCTTTGTGGCGGAGTTACTACATTGTACATTTGCATGTATTAGACACAAGATCATGAGCAAACTACATTATTTCATGGCCTCGAAGGGCATAAAAGAAACCTTTTGAGATTTCTGTTGACACTCATTTTACCTCAGAAAAATCTGCTAGCTTTAATGGATCGAGAACAGTCAGCATTTGATTACTAAACCAACTGGAGGTGGATTATTCATGACATAGTAGAGAACAAAATTTTAACATATTTATTGTAAAGTATGTGATTTATGTCAGTAATTGAGCATGAGGATAAAATACCCTCCAAATTCATTTCAAACCCTCTTTGCAAACACACTATTTGCATTAGTCAGAGCAACTGTCCCCACTTTCATGCTGAATCTGCTACAGTTTTAGTTAGGCTCTCCTCAATTTAAGGAAAACAGCTTCTTACAGAGACCAGTGCAAAATTGCAGCCCAAGATATCCTCCATTACTTGTTCTCCAGTCTACTAAGTTCTACCCCCTTGGGGTTATTAACAGATTAAAGTCATAAAGAATTCTGAGGCATCTGGGATTTGGGAAGAATAAAGGCTCTGAAGGCTACCTCTGCCTACAGGTACAGATACTCGAGAACTCCAGCAGCCAAACTCAGCATGGAGCCACAAAAGCAAGAAAAAAAGAAACCACTGTAAGTGTTCTTCTTTAAACTCAGGGGGCTCCTGGGCCAAGGGGACCCTGAACAATTGTGTTTTAGATCCAGGGTAGAAAGGCCTTTGCAGAGAAAGTGAGTAGAAACTGTACTGATGTATGCATGTCATGATCTTTTTGAAACTGGTAATTGATTCCTTAAAAAAAACAAGACAACATGAAATCAATAGCATGAATAGTCCTATAACTATTAAAGAAATTTAAATTTAAATTAAAAAGCTTCTACAAAAGGAATTTCTAGGCCCTCATGATTTCACTTGGTAATTCTAACAAACATTTAAAGAATTAACAAGAATTTTACACTACCTTTTCCAGTAACAGAAAAGGAACACTTCCCAACTCATTTTACAGTTATGTTGATACTAAAACCAAACAAGGATTTTTTTAAAAGGAAAGAAAAGAAAAGAAAAAGAAAGAATGCTACAGATGAATATCTCTCATGAATTTAGATGCAAAAATTCTCAACTAAATATTAACAAATCAAATCCAGCAATATATATATAAAAAATTATACCCAAAGACCAAGTGGGATTTATTCCAAGTATGCAAGGCTGATAGAACATTCAAAAATCAATTACTATAATCTATCATATCAACAAGCTAAAGAAAAAATCATATAATCATATCAATTGATGCAGAAAATACAGTTGATAAAATCCAAAACCAGTTCATGATAAAAACTCTCAGGAAAACCAGCAACAGAAGGGAACTTTCTCAAATGGAAAAAGAACACATTAAAAAACCCCTGCAGTTCAGTCTCCACCTAAGACTGGGAAGAAAGCAAGAATGACTGGTCTCATTATTCTTATTCTACACAGTATTAAAAGTTCTAGCCAGCACATTAAGGCAAAAAAAAAAAAAAAAAAAAAAAGACATCTATATTGGAAAGGAAGAAACAAAACCATTGCTATTTGCAGATTACATGATTACCTACATAGAAAATCCCAAGGAATCTACAAAACATCTTTTAGGACTAATAAGTGAGCTGAGCAAGAGTGATGGATATTAGATCAACACACATGTACTCCAATGTTCATAGCAGCATTATTCACAATAACCAAGATATGGAAGCAACCTAAGTGTCTGTCAACAGACGAATGGATAAAGAAGAGTGTGTATGTGAAGTGTCATCACATACACACACACACACACACACACACACACACATATATATATACATACACACATACTATGAAATAGCCATAAAAAATGAAATTTTGTCATTAGCAACAACGTGGATGGACTTGGAGGGTATTATGTTAAGTGAAATAAGTCAGACAAAGACAAATACTATATGACATCACTTATATGAGGAACCTAAAAAATAAAACAAACTAGTGAATATAACAAAAAAGAAACAGACTCACAGTTATAGACAATGAGCTAGTAGTTACCACTGGGGAGAGGGGTAGGGACAAGATATTTGTAGGGAATTAAAAGGTAAAAACTACTCTGTGTAAAATAAATGTTACAAAGATATATTGTATTCAAGAGAATATAGCCAATATTTTATAATAACTATAAATAGGGTATAAACTTTAAAAATTGTGACTCCTTATATCAGTAGTCCCCAACCTTTTTGGCACCAGGGACCAATTTTGTGGAATACAGTTTTTCCACGGACCGGGGTGGCAGCAGGGATGGTTTGGGGCTGATTCAAGTACATTACAATTATTGTGCACTTCACTTATATTACTATTACACTGTAATATATAATGAAATAATTATACAACTCACCATAATGCTGACAGGAGGTGGAGCTCAGGTGGTAATGCAAGTGATGGGGAGCGGCTGTAAATACAGATGAAGCTTTGCTTGCTCACCCACTGCTCACCTCCTGCTGTGCAGCCTGGTTCCTAAAAGGCCACAGATGGACTGGTACTTGTCTGTGGCCTGGGGGTTGGGGATCCCTGCACTGTATGGTACCCTGAAACTTATATAATATTGTAAATCAATTATACCTCTAAAATGTATTTATATATTGTATGTAATATATATATAATATAAATTGATTTATATTTTTTATAAATAAAAAACTAAACAAAAATAAAGAAATAAATGGAACGGGGAACATGAGCTTATTGAGGAAAGTGGGGACAGTCACCTCACTCTTGCCTTTCTGCTCAACCCCTTACACTTCACAATAGCATTTCTATAACCTAAGAATGAGCACTTGGAAACTGAAATTAAAAACACTGTAAGGGACTTCCCTGATGGTCCAGTGGTAAATCCACCTTCTAATGCAGGGGATGCGGGTTCAATCCCTGGTCAGGGAACTAAGATCCCACATGCTGTGGGGCAACTAAGCCCATGCGCCACAACTACTGAGCTTGTGTGCCTCAACTAGAGAGCCCACATGCTGCAAACTGCAGAGCCCAGAAGCTCTGGAGCCCGCATGCCACAACTAGAGAGAAGTCCATGCACGGCAACGAGGAGACTGCATACCACAGTGAAAGATCCCATGTGCCACAACTAAGATCCAACACAGCCAAAAATAAAATAAATATTTAAAATAATAATAATAATAAAACTCCCAAAGCAAAGAGCATATAAAAAAAACCCACAATGTAAGCTGCAACTGCTCCAAAAAATAAATTATTTCAGTATAAATCTAACAAAATACAAAATCTGACTTCTAAAAATTACAAAATACTAATGAAATCAAAGAAGACCTAAATAAATGAAGACATATACAATGTTCATGGATTGAAAGACTCAACATAGTGAAGATGTCAGTTTTCCCCAAATTGATCCACTGGTTGAATGAAATTCCTATCAAAATCCCAAAAAGGGTTTTCATTTTTGTTTTTGGTTTTTTTTGGTAGACATTTACAAACTTACTCTACAATTTCTATGTAAAGTCACAGGAGCTAGAATAGCTAAAACAATTTTGAAAAAGGAGAAAAATGTGGGAAATATTACTCTATCTGATGAAAAGGTATGTTGCATACCACAGTAATAAATATCTACCATAGGTACATTGATCAATGGATCAGAATAGAGAACTCAGAAAAAGACCCTAACAAATGTGCCCAAGTGGTTTTTGACAGAGATGCAAAAGCAATTCAGTGAAGAGTGTAGCCTTTTCAACAAATGGTGCTGGAGCAGTCAAATATCCATAGGCAAAAGAAATAAAACTTGACCTGAATCTCCCACCTTATATAAAAATGAAAATGGATCACATACTTAAGTGTAAAACATAAAACTACAACATTTTAGGAAAAACCATAGGAGCGAATCTTTAGTAACTAGAGCTAGACAAAGAATTCTTTGGCTTGACAAAGAATTCTTTTGATCACATCAAAAGTGTGATCTGTAAAAAGGAAAAGTTGATAAAGCGAACCTCATTAAAATTAAAACGATCACTCTACAAAGGCCCCTCTTAAGTATTGAGAGATAAAAAGACATCTTATGGACTGGGTAAAAATATTTGCAACCACACATTTGACAAAGGAATTGTATCTAAAATATTCAAAGAACTGTTAAAACTCAACAATTAAAAAATACAGTCAGAAACTGGGCAAAGACATACATAGACATTTCATTAAAGAGGATATATAGATGGCAAGTAAGTATATGAAAGTATGTTCAACATCATTAGCCATTAGAGAAATACAGATTACAACCACAATGAGATATCATTACACATCTATCAGAATGGTTAAAATTAAAAATAACAAAACAACAACAACAACAAAACACCAAACACTGATGAGGATGCAGAAAAGTGGGGTCACTTATACACTGACATTGCTAGCGGGAATGTAAAAGGGTATAGTCACTCTGGGGGGAAAAAAAAAAAAAAAAAGAATTGGCAGTTTTCTAACAAAGCTAAACATGTGCTTAAAATGTTTACCAAAGTCTGGTAGTTGTACTATTGGGCATTTATCCCAGAGAAACTGAAAGTTATATTCACACAAAACTTATATTCACACATCCATAGCAGCTTTATTTGTAATAGCCTCAAACTGGAAACAACCCAAATGCCCTCCAAGGGTGAATGGTTAAACACACTGTGGTACATCCATCCACACCACAGAACAATACAGACAGACCTCGGAGATATTAAGGGTTTGATTCCAGACCAACACAATAAAGCACCTATCACAATAAAGAGCATCATACAAATTTTTTGGTTTCCCAGTGCATTTAAAGTTATGTTTACACTATTGAGTGTACAATAGCATTATGTCTAAAAAAAACTGTACATACCTTAAGTAAAAGTACAAAATGAAAAATTACAACAGCAATATCCAAGATCACAGATCACCATAACAAATATAGTAATAATGAAAAAGTTTGAAATATTGTGGGAATTACCAAAATGGGACACAGAAACATGAAGTTAACAAATCCTGTTGAAAAAAAATGGTGCCAACAGACTTGCTCAACACAGGGTAACGAACTTTCAACTTGTAAAAAACGTAATTAGGCAAAGCCCAGTAAAGCAAGGTATCCTGTACTCAGCGATAAAAAAGTACAAGTTACATACTGTATGATTCCATTATGTATTATTCTTGAAATGACAAAGGGTTGAGATGAATAACAGATTGGTAGGTGTCAAGGATTTCTAAGAGGGTTTCAGGAGAGAGCTGACTGTGGCTATTAAGGGTAGAATGAGGGATCCTTGTGATGGAACTGTTCTGTTCCTTACTGTGGCAGTGGGCACACAAATATAGACATGATAAAACTGCAGAGAACTACATACATACACACACAGGTGAGGGCATAAAAAGTTGGTGAAATCTGAATGTTAATAGTAATTCCTAAATTTCACCTATATAAGCAGGACCTGGGTTATTTTCAACTTCCCTCAAGTGTTTTTGACATTTTTGAGAATGTCTTTAACATTTTGAGAAATTGCAAAACTATTTCCAAACTGGCTGCACCATTTTACATTCTCACCAGCAACGTATGAGGGTTTCAATTTCTCTATATCCTCGTCAACACTTGTTATTGTCTTTTTGATTATAGCCATCCAAGGGGTTGTAAAGTGGTATCTCACTGTGATTTTTATTTGCACTTCCCGAAGGGCTAATGATGTTGAACATTATTAGTGATGTTTATTTACCATTTGTATATATTCTTTTGAGAAATGTCTATCTAGATCTTTTGCCTATTTTTAATTGGGTTATTTATCTTTTTATTATTGAGTTATAAGAGTTCTCTATATATTCTGGATACAAGTCCCTTATCAAAGTTATGATTTGCAGTTAGGATTTCAAGCATTATCAAACATAGTCTACATCTTTTATAAATGTGGAAACGGGACTAGAGAAATTAAGAGATTTGGGGTAGCAACAGAACTAGGTCAAGATTTCCCTACTACCAGATGTGGAATGATACTGCTATTTTTAAAAGCAAAACCAAAAGAAATGAAAAAGTGTATCTTCCAGCATTCTTATTTCTTTACTTTAGCTCAGCACTAACCTAAACTCTCTCATGACCCATGAAGTAACAGAAGGGTCTAACTCCACTGACTCCTGCAATAGGAATCAAAAAGAGCTCTTTTGTGAACTTCATTTAACCTTCCTGACCAAGGAGATTTTTTTCCACCTAAGCAATAGCTAACAGAGCATGTTCCAAGTCTTTTTTTTTAAATTAAATTCTGTTCATCATGAGATCCATCCTGATACATATAAACTCCTTAAAAGGAAAACATATAAAATATGTTACTAATGAAGATTGTATTCAGTGTATAAGACCACAAGAGTGTTAAAAACCACAGAAATGGTGTTAAGTTTTATTCCTAGGTGTTAATAAACAGTGCCATTAAAGCATATGTGACAGTCTAGTTTGAAAAATGTAACAAATTAAAGTGGGACTTCTCAAGAGGGATTTCTTTCTGAAAAAGGTCAGCTACAAAAAGGGGAGAAAAAAAGATTTCTGACTCCCAAGATCACCAAAACAACATCATTTACTTGTCTTGACACCCATGTGTGAAGTTTTACGGTGTTCACCACTAACTGTAACAAATGTAGTTAGAAGACAATAAGTTTAGAAAAGAATCAGTAACAATGATACCAGTAATGACAACATAGAAAATTGATTTTTTTTTTTTGCTCTTTTCCAAATACATATTTTACTTTGTTGTTAGGTCAGTCACTTTAGGAAAGAAGGTAAAATGGCTTTTTAAAAAGTGTACTTCTTTGAATAAGTATTACAAAGGTGTTTAAAATATGATTTTTCCAGAAAATGAATGGTCTACTATTCCTATGAAATTTTCAGGAATGTCTTTGATGAATGTGTCTCATTCCATATACCTAATTGCCCTCCTCATATATCTACTTTTTAAGAATAAAATATAATGAAATCTATTATTTTCATCTAAAAAGGTCCTTTATTTTTGCAGACTACTGTTGTAAATTACATTGGCATCAAATGAGGAAACACTTAGGAACACATTCTTATTTTAATATAACGGGTACGGAACTTCAGATGAAAAAAATTTCATAATGGTTTTGTAGAAATGGTTTCAGAGTTTCTCTGAGCACAAACTAGATCTTGTCCTTCATGGCAGATGTCTTTTCTAACAAAGAAAGATGTCTTCAGGTTATCACATTTGGGCTGCTGACCCAGGTTTGTCTCAGCCAGGTTTGACTTTTAGGTTCCACTTTATAGGGTCCTAAAATCTGAGAGCAGTTCCCACCCAAAGGGTGCAGTGTTTCAGTCTCTCCTTATATTCCTCTTACTCATCCTGGCCTCTTCCCTGGCTCTTTGGCTCTAGATTGAGCCCAAGGATGAAAAAATTATTGCCAATAGCAATTTCTTCCTTTCAGCTCGCAAGGGCAGTATTTTTGGGAGAGGGAATGTACTTTCAGGGCCATTTTGATCACAGATTTTTGTATGGAGGGAGAGACTGAAGTAATGAAGAGGAATGTATCCAGAAATAATGTAGAAGTCTTCTCTGTGATAAGGATGGGAGTTGAATAAGAGAAAGACTATGTTCATAGGGATGAGAGGGGCTCTGCAAGATGCCAGCAGGCTAGGATCCTAAGAGAGAGATGGTCAGCAAGACATCTTTCCATCTTTGATAGAATGTGGCCCAGAAACCATATGGGCAGCTGAGTTCTTACTTTTGCTTTTTTGTTAATTTCCTTATAATTCCCTGAACAGAAAAGCCTAGGCTCAATGTAGCCTTAGGCGAATGAAAGGCGGGGATTTGCCGGACCAGAAAAATTAACGCAATGCCAAAAGCAGTCAAGAGATAGCCGGAGGACATGGAGGCAAATGCCTGGGTGACAGTCTGGCGGGAGAGGTGACAAGTGACCCCCAGTTTACACTAAACATTCCTTTTCTTAAAAATTCTCAGAGGGGGCACAAAATTTCTTCATCCCTGCAGAGTGAGGACTGAGACTTATTGTATTAGGGAATATTAAAATAAAACACATATCCCATAAGATAGAAAAATCTGGGGAAACTTAGGTTGTGTTTGTAAATTCCAGATTTCCAGTGGAAAAGCTCGGGGTCTCAATGTCACTTTAACAATGCCATGTAGGCATGTGTCAGCCTCATTTCCAAATGCGGTAGAAAATAAAGAGGTGAAATAAAAGCTGAAGATCCCTTAGTCTGAATTTTCTGATCTCTGTTTTTATCGAATTATCTTTCTTTTGCTCCTGGTCTGGTTACTTTACCGAAGGTGCTAAAGAGTGCCTCTTCGGGAGATTCGCGACTTTCTGAAACAGGTGATTTCAAGGCACAGAATTTTCTTGGACTGAAGGAGCAGGGGTTTCAAGTTGAATAGACTTTTCTTTTTTTTTTCCTTTTTTTTTTTTTTGTGGTACGCGGGCCTCTCACTGCCGCGGCCTCTCCCGTTGCGGAGCACAGGCTCCAGACGCGCAGGCTCAGCGGCCATGGCTCACGGGCCCAGCCGCTCCGCGGCATGTGGGATCTTCCCGGACCGGGGCACGAACCCGCGTCCCCTTCATCAGCAGGCGGACTCTCAACCACTGCGCCACCAGGGAAGCCCTGAATAGACTTTTTAGTCAGCAATTTTAGAATCATATTACAAGATAATTCTTGCTGACTAAACAAATCATTGTACAATATAAGTCAGACACCTTCTCTGGGATTAAAGCAGCTCTGGCTGCTCCAGGTATAAAAAGAGAATGTTGACCTTTCAACACTGACCAAGACAATAGATGAACAGCTCTGCTACAACATTTGCAATTTGCAGAACAAGGAGTTGGCTTGGATCCACTGAATGATCATTTGCTACGTGCCATGAATCTCAACAAATGAAAGGATCTGCGTTCAGTTGTTTCTGTGGCTATCAACATAAACAGGTCAGATGAATTATTGATAGCCTTTGGATCAGTGAAGCGCCACTGAAATGAAAAATGATTGGCACAGTGAAACTGTCATATTCCTTATTCCCCAAACACTCTGCACAAATTCCTCCCACCTTGCCTTCCTTATATCACTTTCTATCTCAAAGGCCTTCTTCCCCAACAACCATCAAACCCATTTTATTTAAAATCCATTAATTCTACCCTGTCTGACATCTATCTCATGAAGCCTCTTCGAATAATCAAACCTACAATAATTCTCTACCTTTTCAGCACTAACTTTAGAATTCCTATAATTTGCACCGTTAATTACATAGCCTAAAATCTATAAGGGTCTCATATAAGGTCTGAAACGTACTACTCACCTACCCTCTCCCCATCTTCCCCAAAAAAGACCATTGGGTTGAGGTCAAAAGCCTTCATGAAACGGCTAGGTCCCTCACCACTGCACTTCCTCATTGGCTCTGAGAGCAGGCTACCACATGTATGATTTCTG
>RJWK010050272.1:0-16329 GCA_004363435.1 Platanista minor | reverse complement strand
TTTTTTTGCGGTACGCGGGCCTCTCACTGTTGTGGCCTCTCCCGTTGCGGAGCACAGGCTCCGGAAGCGCAGGCTCAGCAGCCATGGCTCACGGGCTCAGCTGCTCCGCAGCATGTGGGATCTTCCCGGACCGGGGCACGAACCTGTGTCCTCTGCATCGGCAGGCGGACTCTCAACCACTGCGCCACCAGGGAAGCCCACGGCAGTACTTTTATTAGTACAACTCACGTTAACAACATTGTGGAGTTTCTGTATAAGTTGTGATCGCCCACTTCATGCTTAAAAAGCTGCTCCCACTTCACCATTATTTCAATGTGCACCTCCCTCTAAACTTACTGCTATGTTGAGATTAGGCTTCTGTGGGATCTGGCCCTTAAGCTTCATAAAGCCCATTTGTTCATCTGGGAAGTTCTACCAGACAGTGCATTAATTCTTTTACATGTCTTAACAAAAGATCTTATAGCTACACACTGATTTGATTGATGGTCCCGGGCTTCATTATTTTTAACAACTTTATGGGGAATAATTGACATACAATAAAATGCACATATTTGAAATCTATGTTTTGACATACGTGTATACCCATGACACCATCACCACACTCAAGATGAGGAACATATCCATCATGTCCAAAGACATTTTTGGGACCCTTTGTGTTTCTTCCCTCCCACCCATGCTAGCCCCTGCTCCATCCTACACAAACACCTTCTGCTCTCTGTCTCTATAGGTTAGTTTGTATTGAGCAAATGGAATATAGTTACATTTCCTAGAATTTTAGATGAATGGAATGATACAGTGTGTACTACTTTTTGTGTAGGTTCTCTTCCTTAGCATACTTATCTTGAAATCATCCGTATTGCTGCATTTATCAATAATTTATTCCTTTTTTTTTGGTGAGCACTATTTCATTATATGGATATAGTAAAATTTGTTTACCTGTTCACCTCTTAATAAATATTTTGGTTGTTTTCAGTTTGTGGCTATTACACAGAAAGCTGCAATGACTATTCAAGTACAAGTCTGTGAGTGGACAAGTGCTTTCATTTCTTCCAGTTAAATACCTAGGAATGGAGTGACTGGGGCATACGATAGGTATATATTAAACTTTTTAAGAAACTGCCACACTATTTCCCAAAATAGGTGTACAGTTTTATGTTCCTACTAACAGCCTAGGAGTTCCAGTGGTTCCACATCCTCACCAACATTTGGTATACAACAGTCCTTTTAATTTTAGCCATTTTATCAGTGTGATGTGGTATCTCATTGTGGTTTCGATTTGCATTTCCCTAATGACTAAAGATGTCGAATATTTTTTCAAGTGCTTAATTACCAACCATGTATCTTCTTTCATATATGTCTGGTCAAATATTTTGGCCATTTAAAAATTGAATTGTTTGAGAGTTTGTACTGAGAATACTTTCTGTATTGTGGGTACAAGTCCTCTATCAGATATATGATTTCCAAATATTTTCTGCTAGTCTGCTGCTTGTCTTTTTATTCTTTTAACAATGATTTAGCAGATAAGAAGCTCTTATTTTGATGAAGTTCACTTTGTTCTTTTAAGGATCATATGTTTACCATTGCATTTAAGATCTTTGTCCTCCAGTGTCCCTGCACATCTTGTCACTACCACCTGTTTCAGTCTGTCCAGTCAGTCTTAACCTGGATCCTTACTTCTTTAGACTGGCTCACCGGCAATATAAATGACACTCTCTAGTACTGTATTAATAACCTCTCATAGCTCAACAATGATGTGTCATTACCTTGAAAAAAATCACAGTCAGAGAGAGGATGGGGGAAAATAGTGTATTGAGAAAAAGCACTTTCTTCCCATCTTCAAAATAGAACTAAGGTTCAGTGATTTTAAGGAAACTGGTTAAGGTCACAAAGGTGATTTGTTCTTTTCAGGATCATATATTTACCACTGTATCTAAGATCTTTGCATGTCCAAGGTCATGGAGATTTTCTGCTATGTTTTCTTCTAGAAATTTTGTAGCTTTAGGTTTTACATTCGGATCTATGATCATTTTGGCTTTTTTTGTTTTGTTTTGTTTTTTGTATGGTGCATGGTATGGATCAAATTTCTTTTCATTTTTATGTATTGATTGATTGCATATGAATATTTAATTGTTCCAGCCCATTTTCAGAAAGACTGTCCTTTACCCAGTGAATTGCCGTTGCACCTATGTCAAAAATCAATTCACTGGCAAGAACACTTCTGGACTGGCAGAGTAAGGACCTTTGAAAACCTATTCCTTCATAAAAGCAATGAGAATACTGGTAAAAATAACTGTGAAGATTAACTTTTTTAGAGCTCTGGAAATTAACCAAAGTCTTGCAACAGTATGAGGAATATTTATTAAAGAAAAGCAGCTGAATCTCAGTAAAGCAAGCTTTCTTGTGTTTTAACTTACTCTATCCCCGCCTCCTTTTTACATCCCATCCTTTGGGAGCAGGACTTAGGCTGCAGCTCAAATGCCTGGGAGCCTGAGATGGAGAAGGCTGTGGTTGTCAGAGGAGAGCATATAGGTCCTCAGTAGTGTGGGCACCTTGGGAGCTGTGCTTGTAGCTGGACACAGGGGTCATGTGGGAAGGTGGTGAGAGGAGGCCTGAGAAGGGGCAGGACCCAGATCTTGTGCAACTAGATATACCAGGCCAGGATGTGGGCCTTTTTCTTGAGCTTACTGGGGAGCTATTTCTGACTTTTAAACTGAGACATCAGAGCAGCTCAGTCTAGCACTTCAGAAGTCCCTCTGGTTGCTTTGGGGAGATTTGCATAGGGCAGGGAGTAGGTGGGGCTGTAGTGCCAGGAATAAGCTCACCTTCCCTGAGTGAGAGTCATGGTTGAAAGCAGAGGCACTGGGACCCTCAGCATTATTGCTTGATCTGGGGCTTATCTCCTCTGGACTTGCCTTGTTATCAAAGCATGAGGGTGGATATATGAGATATGTCATACCAGGATTCTTTTCTTTTCCAGAGGCTCAGTAGAAAGCTGGCTGAAGGGAGGTAGGGGGACCTAGTGGGTCCTCAGACACACTCTGACTGGTGCTGTCAGGTGGAGCTGCTCAGAGAGCAGGGCACACCCCTGCCCTTCCTGACCCCAGACCATGACAGGACTGTTCCCTGGCTCAAGGATGTCCCACTGCACAATTCCTGCTGTCTCTCCTGTGAATTCCCAGAAAGCATTGTCCTCCCAAGCACTTTTGTCTTCAGCAGGAACAGGTCACTGTGAAGATGGACTCAAGGTGGACAAGCCTCCTGGTGTGCAGGGTGGCCACCTAGAACCTCACTTCCCACGCTCAGTCTTTGCTTCGGGACTCTCATCTGCTCCTCCCACTCTCTGGGGAGGGTGGGTCTGAGTGGCTGACCCCCACCCCTGGGAATGTGTATTTAGAGGAGGAACCCAGGAAGGGTCAGCTGTGTCCAGCCCTGGTAGGTGACCTCAGGCAGTTGAAGAAGCAATTTGGGAACAGGGATTTTTCTGGTGCCCCTTAAATCCTATCAGTGAGGCAGCCAATTATGCCACCTATGTGAGGCTCTAATTATTAAAGTATCCTGAATTGTGATGCTAATAGAAAATTTGTAAAATGGAAATGAATTTTTAATATCATAATTCACCTTTTCGTCTTCATCGGATTCATTTTCTGTCTAGATGTCACTTCATAAGAGTGAATGAAACTTGGAAACATTTCTTGCCCTTTCGGCTTGTGACATATTTAGTTAGATTTCATCACATCTTGGAATTTTTCAGGACTTGTTAAAAGCGGCACTCCCAATGGGCCCTGCTGATTTATTTTAGTGACAAGTGACCCATCCCCAAGCCTCACCTCCAGGTTGATGAGGCCAGAAGGCCGAGCATCCAGAACTTGGCAGAGCTGGTAATGTCACCCAAGTGGGGTCCAAGTATCCCCAGAACCGGCCAGTCTTTGGCTACTCATGAGGTCATGATAGCAGCATAACCCGAATGTCCAAAGGTCTTATGCATCCCCAGCTGCTTGGGCCCTTGGCCCTTCCTGAATGTTTTGGAAGGTCTCCAGGAGTATCTCTTGGGCCCACAGACTAGTTTGTGCCTGCAGCTCCCTGAGCCTGCAGGAGACAGAGCTGCATGGTGTCTGTGGGAGGGGAGAAATCACTTTTCACTTCTTCAAATACCCATCTGCAGGCATACTAGCACTTAGTGAAACAAATCTACATTTTTACTTATAATCCTCCCCTGACCAAAAAGGTATGGAGACAGTCTCATTTACTTATATCCACGTGGCTCTCTTCAGAATCTCCCCTATTCTCTGACCCCTGCAGCTGTGTCTTCTTGTAAGATGAGTGGTCTGGGGCTACCTCAGTCCCTGGTGTGATAGACTTGTACAGAACCCCACCCCAGCCCATCAAGATGCCTGCAGTGAGTGACGCTGCACAGCGAGCCCAGCTCAGAAGTAAGATCCAGTGGGTGGCCTACGAGTACATTCAGATGTTGAAAATCATACACCTAAGTTTCAGTTACAAGCTTAGCCCCTGCTAGTCCTGTCACAAGGAGCCCCTCGGCCAGTCATGGGTTCACGTGCCACAAATGTGCGAGTGAGAAGTGTTAGCAGGCATGAAATGTAGGATGAGTCCCTAGTTTAATCAAATGTATTGAATCACTACTGAATCTCATTTATTCATTCAACAAATATTTGTTAAGTGTCTACTGTGTGCCAGGTAATGTTACTAAGCGAACAGACGTAGCAGTGAACAAAACAGTTAAAAATCTCTGCCCTTGTGGAGTTTATATCCTCGAAGAAGGAAAAGATAAAGTACAATATAAAGTATGTTAGATGACAAGAAATGTGAAGGAAGATGCAGCAGGGAAGGGAGAGCAGGCTAGGAGTGAGGATGCTATGGCTGCGGTTGTCGGGATGATGCTGGAGCAAGAACCTTGCAGATATCTGGGCAAGAGCATCCCCGGCAAAGGAACAGTCAGTACAAAGGTCCTGGGTGGAAACAGACCTGGTGAGTTTGAGAAACAAATGCCCTCGGCTGGAGCTGAGGGAGTCAGGGGAGAGTTGTAGGAGGTGATGTCAAAGGGAGTTTTATGGGCCATTTTAACAGGACTTTGCTTTTTAAAAAACTTTATTTTATTCACAGCAAAGTGATTCAGTTATACATATATACGTTCTTTTTCATATTCTTTTCTATTATGGTTTATCACAGGATATTGAATATAGTTCCCTGTGCTATACAGTAGGACCTTGTTGTTTATCCATTCTCTATATACTAGTTTGCATCTACTCATCCCAAACTCCCAATCCATCCCTCCCGCACCCACTCCCCCTTGGCAACTGCAAGTCTGTTCTCTATGTCTGAAAGTCTGTTTCATAGATAAGTTAATCTGTGTTTTATTTTAGATTCCACATATAAGTGATATCATACGGTATTTGTCTTTCTCTTTCTGACTTACTTCATTTAGTATGATAATCTCTAGGTCCATCCATGTTGTTGCACATGACACTATTTCATTCTTTTTATGGCTGAGTAGTATTCCATTTTGTGTGTGTGTGTGTGTGTGTGTGTGTGTGTGTGTGTGTGTGTGTATATATATATATATATATATATATATCTCATCTTCTTTATCCATTCTTCTGTCAATGGACAGTTAGGTTGTTTCTATGTCTTGGCTATTGTGAATGGTGCTGCTATGAATCTTTTTGAATTATAGTTTTGTCTGGGTATATGCCCAGGAGTGGGATTGCTGGATCATATGGCAACTCTGCTTTTAGTTTTTTGAGGAACCTCCATACTGTTTTCCGTAGTGGCTTCAGCAATTTACATTCCCACTAACAGTGTAGGAGGGTTCCCTTTTCTCCACACCCTCTCCAACGTTTATTATTTGTTGATGTTAAATCATGGCCATGCTGATAAGTGTGAGGTGGTACCTCATTGTAGTTTTGCTTTGCATTTCTCTAATAATTAGTTTAGCATCTTTTCATGTGCCTCTTGGCCATCTGTATAAATAGGACTTTGCTTTGACACTGGGAGGTCATGGAGAGTTTAGAGCATTGAAGTGGCATGACTCTCTTTATCTTTTCAAAAGATCATTCTAGCTGTGGTGTTCAAATTAGACTATAGGAGGGCAAGATCAGAATCAGGGAGAAGATCAGTGCAAAAAATGTAGGCAAGCCCAGCCATAGTGGTGCTTGGACCAGAGTAATAATGATGGTGGAGGTCTGGACAAATTTTGAAGGTGGGGCCAGTAGAACTTAGCTGATGGATTGGAAGCGGACTGTGAGAGAAAAAGCAGAAGGAAGGATAATTGCTAGGCTTTTGCCCTGAGAAACCAGCACACAGCGCTGCCCTTTGCTGAGAAGGAAAAAGTTGGGGAGGAGCAGGTTTGCAGAAGATCGGGGATTAGGTTTTGGACATGCTCAGCTTGCAATGCCTATGAGAAACCAAGTGCAGATATTAAATAGGCATTTAGCCATGTGAGCTGAGGACACGGGGGTGGAGACAGAAAAGGGAATCATCAACATTTTGTTGGTGTATATGGCCAGGAGATTAGACAGGAATAGATTTCAGATATTGGGGAAATCATGATACTTTAAACATACATCTGTAGCAGTGTTTTCAGCACATAAAGGACCTTACTTAAGATACCCTTTTCAATATGGGAACAACTTTCTTAATTTCTATTCAGTTTCTTTGTCCAATTGTCTGTTTTGATTCTGAATAAAAGGGAAAATAGTTTTCACTGTTAAAAAAAGGTGATTAACATAGAACTGCCTTGGACAGGAATAAAGACGCAGATGTAGAGAATGGACTTGAGGACACGGGGAGAGGCAAGTGCAAGCTGGCGTGAAGTGAGAGAGTGGCATGCACTTATATGTACTACCACATATAAAATAGATAACTGGTGGGAAGCAGCCGCATAGCACAGGGAGATCAGCTCAGTACTTTGTGACCACCTAGAGGGGTGGGACAGGGCGGGTGGGAGGGAGACGCAAGAGGGATATGTATAGCTGATTCACTTTGATATAAACAGAAACTAACACACCATTGTAAAGCAATTATACTACAATAAAGATGTTAAAAAAAACAACAACATAGAATTGCCTCAAAATCAGATTCAAACTGTGATCCCCACTTGAGGTGTTTCAGGGAGGAGAACAGCCCAGGTAAAATGGCATCGTATGAGACTGTGCTTCTGTGCAGTCATGAAAGAGGGCTAAAGCTACCAGGGTTCTGGAAATAGACTTTTTTTTTTTTAAACAGTGAACAGTTGAGAAAAAGCTTTTAACATTTTAAATGTCCTTTACCCATGGATATTTATTTCTGTGAACTGATTTACATATAATTAGAATACCTGCAGGTTCTAAGGGGAAAATACATCCTTATTCTGAGCTATTGAAATACAATGTTGGAGGCTTTTCAGAGAATAGGGAACAATAAAATAGGAGAAAAGTATCAGAGTTCAATTTCTTTTATAATTCACCAATATTTTCAAGGTTTCCAAATAGATTTTTTAAAACTAGCTATAGGAAGGTAGTTCTAGATTTTCCATCAATTTTGGAAGGAAAAAAAGGGCTTTGTTCACTGAAATGATTCTTTACTTTGAAGATGCTAACATGAATTCCATAATAGTATAATATAACATCTGAGCAGCTTGGCTGGTTCACTTGCAGATGAGATGCTGCTGCATCTTACAAGCTATTTCTTTAGTGATTATCTTTTTTTTTTTTTGTAATTGGCACAAGAGATATGATATGTAGGACACTCCCATGCCCGACTTTCCTACTGGGGACTTTGGCCAGTATAAAGCCAGTGAGGTCAGGGTCTAGAGAAAATACCACACCTGGGCTTCCCTGGTGGCGCAGCGGTTGAGAGTCCTCCTGCCGATGCAGGGGACACGGGTTCGTGCCCCGGTCCGGGAAGATCCCACATGCCGCGGAGCGGCTGGGCCCGTGAGCCATGGCCGCTGAGCCTGCGCGTCCGGAGCCTGTGCTGTGCAACGGGAGAGGCCACGACAGTGAGAGGCCCGCGTACCGCAAAAAAAAAAAAAAAGAAGGAAAAAGAAAATACCACACCTGAGCGGCCATGGTCCCGAGTGGCCAGGTGTGTGGTGCCATTGGATTCAGTCACAGCCCAGCTCTGCAGGTTTCCAATAGAGTTGCCTCCCTGGGCATAGGGAGCAAAGGGTTGTGCAGAGGCATGGCTGTGCTCACTTGCTCTGCGTTTTGCTGGCTGGGTGTTTTCAGATTTGAACACAGAGGAGGAGGAAGAGACCCTTGCAGCCCCCTCTGCTATGTGCCCCAGGTCAGCCAGATGTTCTGGGGTCTACTACATCTAACTCCTGACTTTGCTTCCAGAAGAGGCTTTCTGGGCTGTCTGGGCTGTAAGTCCCAGTTCTTTTTCACTCACAGAAGTGAGGCTGCTTTACCAGTCCAACTTGCACACCAGAACAAACCTGGACCCCATGGTGACAGATTAAGTTGGGATGGAGGCGCTGAGAAAGCCATTCTCAGGGCGTTGAGCCCTGTGGCAAAGGCATTTGTTCTTTCTCAGCACCTAGGCGCTCCCTTGTGTTCCTCAGACCTTGCTGTCAGGTGCTGGTCTATGTCTAGTTCTGGCCGGTGGGCTGTGAATGAAAGCAATGAGTGTCACTTCCAGGCCCAGGCATTTAAAAGTGGGCGAATGTCATCAAGGAACTTAAGACAATACGTAATGAGATACTACTACACAACTATTAGAATGGCCAAAATTTGGGACACTGACGGCGTCAAATGCTGAGTTCTCATTCATTGCTGGTGGGAATGCAAAATGCTTTAGCCACTTGGGAAGAGAGGCAGTTTCTTACAAAACTAAACCTACACATACCATACTACCCAGCAATCATGCTCCTTTGGTATTTACCCAAAGGATTTGAAAACTTATGTCTATACAAAAATCTGCACACATGTGTTTACAGAAACTTTATCCATAATTGCAAAAAGTTTGAAGCAACCAAGCTGTCCTTCTGTGGGTGAATGGATAACTATGGTACATCCAGACAATGGAATATTAATCAGTGCTAAAAAGAAATGAGGTCTCAAGCCATGAAAAGACATGGAGGAGCTTTAAACGCATATTACTAAAATCTGAAAAGGGTACCTATTGTATGATCTCAACTATATGATGTTCTGGAAAAGGAAACACTATGGAGAAAGAAAAATATCAGTGTTTGCCAGTGATTAGGGAGGGGAGATGAATAGGTAGAGTACATAGGATTTTTAGGGCAGTGAAAATACTATGTATGATACTATAACGATGGATACACGTCATTCTGCAATGGTCCAAACCCATAGAATATCCAATACCAAGCGTGAACCAGAATGTTAACTATGGACTTTGAGCGATTCTGATGTGTCAATGTAGGTTCATCAGTTGTAGCTCAGGTACCACTCTGGTGGGAGATGTTGATAATGGGGGAGGCTCTGCATGTGTGTGGGTAGGGAGTATATGGGAAGTCACTGTGCCTTCCCCTTAATTTTGCTGTGCACCTAAAATTGCTTTAAAAAATAAAATCTTAACATGAAAGAAAGGAAGGAAAGAGAGAAGGAAGGGAGGGAGGAAGGGAGGAAGAGAGGAAAGGAGGAAAGTGGGTGGAGTTCTTTATTCCCTCCTCTCTTCCTGCAGTAACAAGATGGAAGAGGACAGGATTGATTCCTGAGTCATCCTGAAATGAGGCCAGACCAAACCTCACTGGAAATCTGATGAGAATGAGAAATATATATTTGTTGGGTCAAGCCACTTAAGGGTTTAAGTGTTACTGCATCATAGCAGAGCCTACGCTAACTAATACAACTCTTTTCTCATAGCCACTCTCATACTTCATGGAGTCTTCATCACTGGTGTGGTTTGGGCCCAGGAGGACATATGTCTCAGAGAAGGAGCTTCAGACTGCTTTGTTTGGGACCATGATTACCCTGCATGTTGATGACAGATTTCCCAGGTGATGGTAACCAGATGGGTGCTGGAGGCAACCTCTTAGCTCTGGCCAGGTGGGTGCACAGGTATGCCGATGTCATTCGTTTTTCATAATTTGCATGAAGTTAAAGTGATCTCAATCCTAATCAAGGAGACATCTTCAGTAGAAAGAACAACATCTCATGTAAAATTCTGTGTTATTGGGTCACCTTTCCTCTACCTTTGAAATGATTCATGACTCTCTAAGCTAATAAAACACCTTGCTGAAATAAAACGATTTGTCCAAGCAAGTAAAAACCCTGGCAGAGTTACTGTATGGCATTTCCTAGGGAGCTGTAACTGTGATAGCTAGTTCACTGAGAACTAAGTAGAAAACCCAAATACTGACAAAGCTGCAAAGGAGAAATGAATCACCTTTGGGAGGAGTCTGTGCCAGGAAGCACTCCGAGGTCATAAAATATATGGACTCTCAGTGCAAGAGGACTTCAGTGGGCAGCCAAGCTGTCTTCTTGCCTTGGGCATGCCAAAGCTATCATTCACCTGGCTTCACATGTTTACAGAGCTTCCCTTCTGCACCCACCTTGTGCCAGGCTCTCTGGGGGAGGAAGGAGCAGTGCAGGCAGTGTCTCTCTTAACAAGAGGCCTGGAGATCTGCTGGGGAGGTGAGATTTATTTTGGGATATGATGAACCACCAAAGAGTTAATGTGTTCAGGAAAGCAGATACACAGTAATGGGGTTTGAAAAAATTAAAACGGAAGAGCTGCACTGGATCTTGTCTTCAGATCAGGGTCCCCTACCTCCAGTGTCTTCATTGTTGGTATCCTCTTCTTAGAATGGGATAGAAGCCCTTGATGGGGGCCCCTATAGCATCCTCAACAGGTGGTCATTTGATCTATGTTCAAATATTTCCAGTGTCTGGAAACTTATTACCTGTCAAAGAAGGTCTGTTGGACAGTTCTTTATACTGAGTTGAAACCTGCTTTCATCTAGCTTCTACTTACAGATATAAGACCTGCCCTCAGAGTTAATATAGGGCAAATCTACTCTATCTCCCACACAACAGCCCTGTAGATACTCGCTTACAGCCGCCAGGCCATACCTCCTGACATATACACATGGCTCCACACCTTCTCTCCAGGTTGAGCATCCCAGCTTGATTCAGAAGCACAACGTGGCTTTCAGACCCTTCACCTCCTAGATGGCCTCCCTGGCTTGCTTCAGTTGTCAAAGGCCCTGATGAGAGCCTGGCTTTCTACATTTGCCCTGGCTGCTGTGCTGCCTCAAGGTGTGACTCTCTCAAGTTACCCACTAATAATCATATCCTTCCCCCCAGCCTTGGCAACCTCTGATCTGCTTTCTATCACTATGCTTTGGTCACTTTGAGAATGCTGTATCAGTGGAATCTCACAGTATGTAAGTCTTTGAGACTGGCTTTTTCCACTCTGCATAATGCCCATGGGTATATTCTGCTTACATGTACCCATGATACTAAATCATGACATTTTATATTTTTTATCTTGGACGATGTGACAAGGCCTCCGCAACGCATATAGGGAGTGACTCATGCCACCATGGCCAGTACATGGAGCATTGGTAGCATGAGCTGGGTGATCCCAGGGAGGCTCTCCTGGTGCAGCGCATCTTTGCGGAGTTCCCCGGGGCTCTGGAACTATGAATGGGATGGATTCGAGTTTTTGCCTTCCTCTTCTAACTATCTCTGTGCTTTAAAACACCAACATTTTTCACTGCCTAAAGATTTTAGCATTTTCAAATGGTGGGCATAAAAATCAAGGGTAATGAAACTTGTCAACATATAGGTTTTTTTCAGAGATGTATTCTAGCAAGGATGATGGTTCTCATATTGCTAACTCCCTCCATGGTACATGCCTTCAAAGGGTGTGTGTACTCTATGACTGTCTGATCTGGAGAAAAGTTGTACAAATTCAGATTCCAATCTGACTTTGTTAAACTCGAAAGTGATTAGCCAAAGAGTGAAAATACCCACAGTGATTTGGCAAATAGTAATATTGCTGCTGAGTATGTCAACTGTAAACGAAAAAGTAAAGTGTGTAAAAATTGAGGTTTAGATGGAAAAGAGAGCTGCTCATGTTTTAGGAATGAAAATGATTATTTAGCGAGTTTATATATGTACAGCATTGCACTAAACAAGGAATTTGGGTTTTTTCTTCCACCTTTGAGAAATCTGGGAGGTTTAATGGAATGAAAAATTTCTAATGCAGTCCTCAAAAAGTAAAAATTTATTGGATATAGATTAGCTAATTTGTTTCAGAGGTCAAGCAAAGTAAAACTCAAGGATTTTATGAATGTAATTAAACATGCATATATATGTGGTTGGATTCTGGTAATACAATTATTTTTTAAATTCAACAAACATTGTCAGGTGCCTACTTTGTGCAAATGTCTCTCCGGTAGGTATCCAACAAATATTTGTTGAATAAATGATGAATGAATGAATGAACAAGGACAATTTAATAAGGGTGTGACCAGATACCTTGGATCCTTAAATGAGCAAATAATGCAAACTTCAGGACAACACAAAAATCCATAAAGAATCTATCTGAATCCCTTTGCTTAATTACAAAGTTATTTTTATGAACTAGAGCTTTGTATTTTGTTTAAAGCAACTATAGGAACTGATTAGTAAATGTTATAGATTAGGTATCATGCATCCACCGGAAACCACTTCCCATATTTTCTCGCCATGGAAAATAACAATACAATGTCCTTCATTAGTACTCCCAGGTTGGGCTGTAATGTAGTAGTTCGCATGCTAATGCGAATGGTAACACTAACACTAAGCAACTCCCTTTTTGAGCCCTTGTTAAACACCAGGCTCTGTGCTAAGTGTGTCACAAGCATGGTGCTGATTAATCTTCACCACCTTGTGAATCTATAACCAGTGTCTTTACAAATGAGTTAGTTAACTGAGGCTCAGAGCCCTTCAACCATGTTCCCAAGGTCACAGTGACGATAGCTGTAAAATCAGGGTTTGAACCCAGGTAATTGTCTCCAAAGTGGGAGCTCATAATCTCTTCTACTCTTTTCCATACTCTTGTCTCTTTCTATTCCTAAAGCCAGTGTGGATGGCATTTGAAATGGGCCTCACAGAACTTACCATAGCTGCTTATTGCTTTTTGCCTTCAATTATTTCCTAACTCAGACTCCTTCCTTGATCCATCTAAATTAGTAAGTCGGATTATGCATGAAAGAAAATTAAGGCATGGAGCAAATACATAGACAAGCTACAGAGAGACATGGTGGGCCTCAGGAACCAAGTGGTCACATTGACACCTTACACATTGACACAGCCTGGGGAAATGGGACAGGGTGTATTGCTATAAACTTCCCTCTTAGAACTGCTTTTGCTGCATCCCATAGGTTTTGGGTCATCGTGTTTTCATTGTTATTTGTTTCTAGGTATTTCTTGATTTCCTCTTTGATTTCTTCAGTGATCTCTTGGTTATTAAGTAGTGTATTGTTTAGCCTTCATGTGTTTGTATTTTTTACAGATCTTTTCCTGTAATTGATATCTAGTCTCATAGCATTGTGGTCGGAAAAGATACTTGATACGATTTCAATTTTCTTAAATTTACCAAGGCTTGATTTGTGACCCAAGATATGATCTATCCTGGAGAATGTTCCATGAGCGCTTGAGAAAAATGTGTATTCTGTTGTTTTTGGATGGAATGTCGTATAAATATCAATTAAGTCCAGCTTGTTTAATGTATCATTTAAAGCTTCTGTTTCCTTATTTATTTTCACTTTGGATGATCTGTCCATTGGTGAAAGTGGGGTGTTAAAGTCCCCTACTATGAATGTGTTACTGTCAATTTTCCCCTTTATGGCTGTTTGCATTTGCCTTATGTATTGAGGTGCTCCTGTGTTGGGTGCATAAATATTTACAGTTGTTATATCTCCTTCTTGGATCGACCCCTTGATCATTATGTAGTGTCCTTCTTTGTCTCTTCTAATAGTCTTTATTTTAAAGTCTATTTTGTCTGATATGAGAATTGCTACACCAGCTTTCTTTTGATTTCCATTTGCATGGAATATCTTTTTCCATCCCCTCACTTTCAGTCTGTATGTGACCTTAAGTCTGAAGTGGGTCTCTTGTAGGCAGCATATATATGGGTCTTGTTTCTGTATCTATTCAGCCAATCTGTGTCTTTTGTTTGGAGCAGTGAATCCGTTTACTTTTAAGGTAATTATCAATATGTATGTTTCTATTCCCATTTTCTTAATTGTTTTGGGTTTGTTTCTGTAGGTCTTTTCCTTCTCTTGTGTTTCCTGCCTAGAGAAGTTCCTTAAGCATTTGTTGTAAAGCTGGTTTGGTAGTGCTGAATTCTCTTAACCTTTGCTTGTCTGTAAAAGTTTTAATTTCTCCGTTGAATCTGAATGGATCCTTGCCTGGTAGAGTATCTTGGTTTTAGGTTTTTCCTTTTCATCACTTTAAATATATCCTGCCACTCCCTTCTGGCTTGCCGAGTTTTTGCTGAAAGATCAGTTGTTAACCTTATGGTGATTCCCTTGTATGTTATTTGTTGCTTTTCCCTTGCTGCTTTTAATATTTTTTCTTTGTATTTAATTTCTGATCATTTGATTAGTATGTGTTTTGGCATGTTTGTCTTTGGGTTTATCCTGTATGGAACTCTCTGTGCTTCCTGGACTTGGTTGACTATTTCCTCTACCATGTTAGGTAAGTTTTTGACTATGATCACTTCAAATTTTTCTCAGACCCTTTCTTTTTCTCTTCTTCTTCTGGGACCCCTATAATTCTAACGTTGATTCATTTAATGTTTTCCCAGATGTCTCTGAGACTGTTCTCAATTATTTTCATTCTTTTTTCTTTATTCTGCTCCCTGGCAGTTATTTCCACCATTTTATCTTCCAGCTCACTTATCCGTTTGTCTGCTTCAGTTATTCTGCTATGGATTCCTTCTAGAGTATTTTTAATTTCAATATTGTGTTGTTCATCAGTGTTTTTTTGCCCTTTAGTTCTTCTAGATCCTTGTATGTTCTTCATTCTGTTTCTGAGATTTTGGCTCATCTCTACTATCATTACTCTGAATTCTTTTTCAGGTAGGTTACCTATTTCATCTTCATTTGTTTGGTCTGGTACGTTTTTACCTTGCCCCTTCATCTGTTACACATTTTTTTGTTGTTTCTTTCTTTCTTTTGTTTTTTTTGATGGTGCAGCTGTATTCCTGTCTTACTGATTGTTTGGCCTGAGCCATCCAGCACTGGAGTTTTCAGGCAGTTGGATAGAGCTGGGTCTTTGTGCTGAGATGAGGACCTCTGGGAGGTTCACTCTGATTAATATTCCCTGGGGTTTGAGGTTCTCTGTTAGTCCAGTGGTTTGCACTTGAAGCTCCTACCACAGGAGTTTGAGCCCAACATCTGGCCTGGGAACCAAGATCCCACAAGCTGTGTGACATGGCAAAAAAAAATAAAAATAAAAAAGAAAGAAAGATTAAAAGGAGCAGTACAATATCAAAGAATAAAAAACAATAGAAAATTAGAAAGATAAAAAATATATTAGGAAAAATAAAAATATAATTGAAACAACTGCAACAAGGTAAAATAAAACCACAACAGAAAAAAAAAACAAAAGGGGGGGGGTAGGGGGGAAGAAGCCAAAAGGAGGGAACAATAACAAAGGATAAAGAATAAAATAAAATTAGAGAAATAAAAGATTTATTAGGAAAAATAAAAATATAAATGAATAAGCAACAATGAATCAACAAGATAAAACAGAACCCCAATCTAAAAGAGGAAAAAAGAAGGGAAAAAAACCCCCAAAACAGCCTTGGCTATGGGAACAGAGTTTAGTTGGGGGGTGCAACTTCAGCCTGGGTGGGGTTTAGGGTGGGGCAGGACCTAGGTGGGTGCGTGACTGACATTCAAGTATGGGGCAGGGCCTCTGCTTAGGACCTGCGTGGAAGGGGAGAGGCAGCAGGTCCAAAGGAGGGCCTCTGGAGTGTGGAGTTCTGGAGTTTGGAGGTAAGGCCCTAGGTGAGGGTGTGTGGGTGGGGTTTAGGCCCAGTGTGTTGGAGGGGGTCTCCAAGTGTAGATGTAGGGCCCCAGGTGGGGGTGTAGGGGTGGGCCTTGGGTTCTGCGTGACAGGAGGGAGGCTCTGAGGGAAGAGGATTAGGCCCAGGAGCCCAGCAGATTCCCTGGTACCTAAGGGGACAGGGAAAGCACTGGCCACGTTCCCTTCCATTCCTCCGTGCCCCACCCCCACCGTCTCCCCCAAGGTCCCCCTGTCCCCACTGGACCCCTAACCATGGGTGGGTCCTGCTGGGTATAGGAGCTCCTCCCCTCCCCCAGCCATCCCTCAGGTGTGCAGGTCCTGGAGGTCCAGGCTTTACTTTTGC
>RJWK010050271.1:0-16327 GCA_004363435.1 Platanista minor | reverse complement strand
CCACCCCCTTTCCTCTTTGGTAACCATAAGTTTGTATTCTATGTCTGTGAGTCTGTTTCTGTTTTGTACATAAGTGCATTTGTGTCATATTTGAGATTCCACATATAAGTGATATCATACGATAGTTGTCTTTGTCTGACTTACTTCACTTGGTATGATAATCTCTGGGTTCATCCATGTTGCTGCAAATGGCATTATTTCATTCTTTTTTATGACTGAGTGGTATTCTGTTGTATATATGTACCGCATCTTCTTTATCCATTCATCTCTCGATGGACATTTAGGTTGTTTCCATGTCTTGACTATTGTAAATAGAGTAGCTGTGAACATAAGGGTGCGTGTATCTTTTCAAATTAGCTTTTTCTCAGGGTATATTGCCCAGAAGTGGAATTGCTGGATCATATGGTAGTTCTGTTTTTAGTTTTTAAAGGAACCTCCATACTGTTCTCCCTAGTGGCTGCACCAATTTACATTCCCACCGACAGTGCAGGAGGGTTCCCTTGTCTCCACACCCTCTCCACCATTTATTAACTTTTTAACGATGGCCGTTCTGACCAGCGTGAGGTGATACCTCATTGTAGTTTTGATTTGCATTTCTCTGATAATTAGCGATGTTGAGCATCTTTTTTTTTTTTTTTTTTTATGGTATGCTGTCCTCTCACTGTCGTGGCCTCTCCCGCTGCGGAGCACAGGCTCCGCACGCCCAGGCTCAGCGGCCATGGCTCACGGGCCCAGCCGCTCCACGGCATGTGGGATCTTCCCGGACCGGGGCACGAACCCGCGTCCCCTGAATCGGCAGGCGGACCCTCAACCACTGCGCCCCCAGGGAAGCCCATGTCGAGCATCTTTTCATGTGCCTCTTGGCCATCTGTATTCCCCACGTCTTTAAAGTGACTTTATCTAGGGCTGCCTGGCTATGAAGGAGGTATATGGAGACCTTCCTGTATAGCTGTGTTTTTAATCAAGTACTCCCAGAACTTTAATAATGTTTGCTTTATATTGTTAGCCGCTTTGTTAATAGGTGTCTGTAAGCTGATGACTGTTAGATCTTCTTTATAAATTGGGTCTTTTCTCATTATACTGTTGCTCTTTATCCGCTTACTGCTTTTAATCATAAATTGTACTTTGTTTGAGATGAGTAATTCCACCCCTTCTTTCTTTCTTCGTGCTTGCATTTGCCTGGTATCATTTTGCCCTTTTACTTAATAAATCTCTCTTTTTGAGTTAGTTTTAAGTGGTTTCTGAGAAACAGTATGTTGCTGTGTTTTGTTTTGTTTTTTAAATGTAAAAAATTCAAAGCCTGTCTTACAAAGGGAGAGTTCAGTCCATTCGTACTTAAAATCAACTACCAAACTTGATTTCATGTCATTTTATATCTTTTTGTACATTTTCTCATAGAGATTTTTTTTATTGGACTAGAGTTGATTTGTGATATCGTGTTAGTTTCAGGTATACACGGCACAGTGATTCAGTTATATATATATATATATATTTTTTTTTTTTTTTAAGTAAATTTATTTATTTATATTTGGTGGCATTGGGTCTTCGTTGCTGTGGGTGGGTTTTCTCTAGTTGCGGCGAGCGGGGGCTACTCTTCGTTGCAGTGCGTGGGCTTCTCTTGTTGCAGAGCACGAGCTCTAGGCACGGGGGCTTCAGTAGCTGTGGCACATGGGCTCAGTAGTTGTGGCTCATGGGCTCTAGAGCCCAGGCTCAGTAGTTGTGATGCACGGGCTTAGTTGCTCTGTGGCATATGGGATCTTCCTGGACCAGGGCTCAAGCCTGTGTCCCCTACATTGGCAGGCGGATTCTTAACCACTGCACCACCAGGGAAGTCCTATATATATATATATATTCTTCTTTAGATTCTTTTCCCTTATAGGTTATTACAAAATATTGATATAGGTCCCTGTGCTCTACAGTAGGGCCTTGTTGGTTCTCTATTTTATATACAGTAGTGTGTATACATTCATTTCATGACAAAAAAAATTTCTGTCACTGATTCTTTTTTCTTCTTTTTACTGATTTGATCATGTTGCTGTGTGTTCCCTTTTTTCCCCTTGTTCAGTGGGAAGTGCTATTTTCCATCTTGTCCCTATATTTAAAATCAAAGGCATTTTCCTATTATTATATGGATACGAGAAGCCTGCTGTTTCCTGTGAGTCATTCTGTGTCGTCACTGCCTTCTCTCTTTCCCCTGATGAGACCTTTTAATGCTTCCGTGTCATTCCCCTGAAATGAGAGCTTTGAGATGCTTTCCCAGGTCCTCTCTGGTCTGTTTTGACAGCACCCCCTCGTCAGTCCCCAGTTCGTCGATTTTGCTGAGATGGTTTCCTACTCTGTTCCAGACTGTCATCAGAATTACTCTTGCCGTCCCTTTCTTGTCCCAAACACACCAACTTAACTTCATGCAACACATCCTAAGACCACCCTGTGAGGGTGGATGGCACACGATTGCACTGGACACCGCTGTGTCTGTCTTCTTTTCATCACCTTCTATCTTCGGGTCTCAGTGCTGATTTTTAGCGTTTGGTCAGAATTCTCTTCAGGTGTGCCTAACATGCTCTTCCTCTGCAGAGCCAGAAGTATTTTCTTTTCCCGGGGAGTGAAGGGCAGATTGACTGGTGAACGGCTCTTGGGTTGCAGTCATTTTCTCTCGGGCATCTGTGGGCGTTTTCCCACGGTCTGCGAGGCCCCAGGGTTGCAGGTGAGAAGTTCTTCCTTTTCACATGAGAGTCACTTGTTCTTTTTGGCTGGAAGCTTTGAAAATTCTGTCTTTGACCTTGGAGTTGAGAAATTCTACCAGAATACGCCTGGGTCTGTGTGTTTTCATCAGCCCTGCCTGGGACTTGTGGAGGCCTCTCCTTCTACAGGTGCAGACTTTCCTTTAAGGAGATGCTGTTTTTGTTTAATTATTGTCTTGCCTACTTTTCAGATTCCTATGATTTGCCTCTTGGGTCTCCTAGCTTTTCCCTGTGATTTCTGTCGCTTTGTCATTTTGCTCTATGGCATGAAACATTGCTTTCACAATTATAAAATTTGTGAAATGTACCAAACATCATAAATTTCAAGATCATTTCAGGCCACTAATTTGAGTCTTAACAGTGACCCTGCATGCCTTCAGTTCATTTACTGAATTTTATTTTATTTTATTTATTTTATTTTTTATTTTATTATTATTATTATTTTGTGGTACACGGGCCTCTCACTGTTGTGGCCTCTCCCGTTGCAGAGCGCAGGCTCCGGACGCGCAGGCTCAGCGGCCATGGCTCACGGGGCCGGCCGCTCTGCGGCATGTGCGATCTTCCCGGACCGGGGCACGAACCCGTGTCCCCTGCATCGGCAGGCGGACTCTCAACCACTGTGCCACCAGGGAAGCCCCATTTACTGAATTTTAAAACCTGAAAGTCACATTCTTCAGTCTCCTGTTGTTCTACACTTGAATCTTCTTGACAGTTTTATTTTGTCTGTTTTTCTTTAATGGCTCAAAAGGGCCTGTTCTGATGGTTCTGTTTATTCTTATTCTCTGACTGCCAGACCCACCCCCACCTCCCCTTAGGTGTGTTTTTATTTTTCTGTTTCTGCCTGTTGGGGCTTCCTTCCACCCTCTCCTGCCTGAGTGGCCGTAGTTCTTGGAATGATGGACGGGGGGGCAGTGGCCTTGGCTCCTGAGACAACCTTTCCTCTCGCCAGCCTTGTCCGGCCAGCTCAGTCACAGAAGTAGACAAGGCTCAGCTGATCTGTGCAGCTTCTCCTTACTTTCTGAGGGACCCGAGAAAAGTTTAGGGGTCAGGCTTGCCCCAGGTTGCACTGTGCAACCAGAGACAGAGATGTCTCTGAATACAGGTTGGGGCTTAGAAGATGAAGGCCCCTAGTTAGGGCCCTTCTCTCCCTTGGTTACAGCCCTGGAGGTCTCTTTGCTGCTTCCCTGACCAGCCGAGTTTGCCTGTGCCTCAGGGCCTTTGCACTTGCTGCTCCCTCTGCCTGGAACCTGTTATCCCCAGATCTCCACGCAGCTTCCTCCCTTCTCTCAGGTCTCTCCTCACTGAGGACCCTCTATTTACCCCTTACCCTGCCTTCTTCTTCATCCTAGCTCTTATCTCTACATCCCATGGGATGTATTTTTGCTTTTTTGTCAAGCGCAGTAGGGAATAGGCACATTGTACTTTATCCACAGCTGTATCCCCAGCACTGCAAACAGTCCTCCGCACCCAGCAGGCTCTCATTTAATATTTTTTGAGTGCATAAGTCAGGGACACCCTTGACGGGACGAGGTGTTGTCCTGTTGCAGGTGGGCTGAGGATGGTGAGAAGAGCCCCCACCTCCTGCTCACAGCAGACATAGTGAGGCCGGGTCGGTGCCTCACTATGATACTCGGGGAACAGTAAGTGCTGCATCTGCTTGGGTGCTTTCCCATTCGTTTCCCTTCTTAGCCAAAGCTCTCGCTCCTTCTCATATCCAACAAACAGAATGAAATAAAATCATGATGGCCAAGGTGCTTAGCCCAGGAGAAGTCACAGAGGAGCAGATGTGGCATTTCTCAGCGCAGCGTCCACCGGGTCCAGGGCCCCTGTGTGGTGGGGTCTGTGCCCCCAGGCTGCCCCGGAGGCATCTGTGTGAGCCGGGCTCTGGGGAACCTGGGAAGCTCCTATGTATGCCCTGGGGCTTATACAACCTCAGGAAGCACTTAACCATTCAGTTCTTCAATGTGGCTTCAGATTCTAGGCCCTTCCTGGTTCTCAAGCCAGACTGGGGGTGAGCAAGGCCACGGATTCTATGGTGGGAAAGGAAGCATAGCTCAGGGGTCTCTGAACTCCACCTCTGCCTCTAGCTCCCAGTATCCCTGGAGGTCTGGCTCCCCAGGGGAGGGGCAGTGGGGCTTACCATCCCCCACCCTCTCCCTCCCCCAGAAGCAAAAGATACTCGGGGAACTCTAAGTGCTGCATCTGCTTGGGTGCTCTCCCATTCATTTCTCCTCTTAGCCAAAGCTCTCGCTTCCTCTCAGATCCAACAAACAGAATGAAAGAAAATCATGATGGCCAAGGTGCTTTCTCACTGCATCTTGGGGAAAAGGAGCTGGGCGCTGCTGGGCACCTGTGTTTCCCGTGACATGAGCTGCTGCCCGGTGCTGGGTGCCCGGGTCCCTCCACCCCGGGAAGAAGGGTGGAGAGCGGGTTAAGGCCGTGGCCAAGTCATCTGCCACCTGCCCAGGCTGCAGGCTGGGCCTCCCGTTTTGAAAGGCTGAAAGTCACCGCTTTGTGGCTCCTAATACAAAGCTTCTTTTTTTCTACCCTTCCCAGGGCTGTGGACCAGGAACAAAACCTTCCCACATGTCTCAGCCCCAAGAACAGTTTTTTTTTTTTTTTTTTTTTTTCCCCTTCCAAGGTGTGGGAATTTAATGATGGAGCAACAACGTCAATCGGGACTGGAATTACAGAGTATTTGGGGTGAGATTGTGTCTCTCGATGGCTAATCTGAAGAAATACTTTAAAGAAAAAGAAAAATACCAAAGATTATCTGTGAAAAACCTGAAAGGCAAGATCCGCGGAACCTCAGAGATGCTATCAGACGCCTCGTGGAGTTGACGGGCTTTCTGCGCCCTCGCCTTCTTGGCACCTCTACTGGCTGACGTCTGTGCGCTTTCCACTGCTGGCGCCTTGGGGACCCCTTGTACCTGCTCCTTTGACCTCCTGTGCCTCCGAGGACCCCGGTCCCTCTCCATACAGCTCAGAGGTTGGCTTTGGTGGTTGTGGTCCTGGCTCATTTTGGAAGCTGACTTGTGCTCCGTGATGAGGGTGGAGAGGCTGGTGCCCTTGACCCAGGCTGACTGTCCTTGTGCCACGTGGGCGTCAGCTGAAGATTTCTTTCTCAGTGGTGGCAGGCATCTCATAAATCAAGTGTCTTAATGGTACAATGGCCAATGACTTTTTAACTTTTTTTTTTCTTTTTAATTGTGTTAAAATACCCATAACAGAGAATTCCCTGGTGGTCCAGTGGTTAGCACTCTGCTCTTTTCGTGGCCGAGGTTCCCGGGTTCAATCCCTGGTCGGGGAACTAAGATCCCACAAGCCAAGGGGGGAAAAAAAAAAACAAACCAAAAACACATAACAGGCTTCGTTTGCCATCTTAACCATCTTTAAGTGTACAGTTCAGTTGTATGAAGTACATTCACGTTGTCATGTGGCCTGTAACCACCACCATCCCTATAATTCTTTTCATCTGTAAATCTGAAACTCTGTACCTGTTAAACACCAACTCCCTATTCGCTCCTTCCCCATCCACCTTTATACTTTCTGTCTCTCTGATTTTAGCTGCTCAGAATACTTCATAGAGTGGAATCATATAGTATGTGTCTTTTTGGTGACTGGCTATTCGGGGTCTCTTGAGATTCCATATGAATTTTAGGATGGCTTTTTCTATTTCTCTTCAAAACCTCACGGCGATTTGCCTAGGGATTGCATCGAATCCATAGATCGCTTTGGGTAATATTGACATTTTAACAATATTAAGTCTTCCAATCCACGAACACAGGATGTGCTTCCATTTATTTACGTCATCTTTCATTTCTTTTGGCAGTGTTTTCTAGTTTTCAGTGTACACGTCACCTCCTTGGTTAAGTTAATGCCTAAGTATTTTATTCTTTTTGATGCTATTGTAAATTGAATTTTTCGGGGTAACTCATTGACTGTGTCTTAAAAAAAAAAAAAAAAAAACACAACCTGGGTATATGTCTGTTCCCTTTAGAAATGTTGAGATTTAGGAAAGAATTGAGAAGAAAATCAGAAATACACACGGCACCCCCATGGTTCCCTCTACACTATCTCATTTTATTAAGTATGGAGTATTTATTTCTCCATACTTCTTTGTATGTTTTCACGTGCACGCATCACGCACATACACACACATCTACACATCTACGTGTGTATATATTTTTGCAAGTTGGATTACTCCGTGTTTTTCTAAACTCTACTTCGCCCTTAGCAATATATATCAAAAACATCTTTCTAACTACATACGGATGTTGCAAAACACACAATGGAGGTATAGCTGGCAGTTCTGAGAGAATTAAACACACAATCCTTTTTTCTTTTTCTTATTTTTAGCCCAAGGTAGAATATCTGAGACTTGTGCATTGGCAAAGCACAAGCACCTAATTTGACCTGAAAAGACAGGGACTTTTGCTGAGCATTCTGTTTCATGGCCATATATAAAGATGAATGAAAATGTTGTTAAATCTTAGGCTAGCTGCCTCAGAGACTGAGTTTTCTCGGGAGTCTGCACTGCCTGGCATGCAGCTACCTTCGTTGGCACTGGCTTGCCCTGTGGCTTCAAATATATAAATGGATTCCACGGAACAGTGGGTGAAAACAGTGATGCTCCCGAGGGCAGGAATAATGTCTTGTTCACTGCTGTGTCTCCAGCACCCAGGACAGTGCCTGATCCATCAGAGGTGCATAGTCAGTGCTTGTTAGACGGACTGGTCTTGCAGCTACTCTTACGGCAGCCGGAGGGATACTAGGGCACTGATGCTCTTGGTGTCTCTTTCAGGAGGCTTGGAGTCCAGGCCTTTGGCACGGGGTGTCCAAGGCCGCAGCATCAGCATGAAGGTGCCCACCCCTTCCCGAGCCAAGCAGGGGACCTTCAAGACCATGCCTCTCCGGTGGTCTTTTGGCTCCAGGGAGAAACCCCTGGGTGCATCCATCGAGCTGGTAGAGTACTTGGAGTCCAGACGGAGACCTCGGTCCACGAGCCAGTCCATCGTGCCGCTGCTGACGGGCACTGCTGGTGGGGATGAGAAGTCAAACGCCACCCTCTCTGCTAAGGGTGAAGATAGTGGGCGAGCCGGCAACAGAGTGCTGGCCGGAGCGCCCTGCCCCTCGGGCCACCCCGGCCGCTGCACGGTCCCTGGCAACTCAGATGGCCCGAACGCAGCAAGGAAGCTCAAGGAAAACGCAAGTCAGGATATCAGCCTGCCCAAACAGTCTGACCTGCCCCTCACAGTGACGTCCTCAATGGACGGCGGGAAACGAGCCCGGCCGGAGGGCCAGAGGACCACGAGCTGTAAGGGAAGTGGCCTGGCGGGGAGCAGTGGCCAAACACCCTCTCCCAAGGAGGCTCCCAGCGCTACAACCTTATCTAGAAACAGTGCAGACAGTTGCCCAAATACCTTTGGCAAGATGAGGGCTAATGTGGAGAGAAGGGACCCCGAGACAGACAGATTCCCACAGGGAACCCTCACCTTTCTGAGGTCTGTGTTTTGGAAGAGGGAGAACAGGAAGAGTGGCATGCAGAGCCCAGCTGTGGATGAGCAGGCCCGTGGCTCGTCTCCATCCCTCAGGATTCAGGAGAGCCTGGCCAGGGGCCCCGCCAGCCCCCTGGAGAGGGATGTCTGGTCAGCGCCCAGCTCTCTGCGCCTCCCTCGCAAGGCTGGCAGGCTCCCGAGGGCCACTGCCCTTGGCACGTCACAGAGGAGTGTGCCCGGGGAGCAGACTTCTTTCGGCACCTTCCCAAAGGTGAAGTACCACACGCTCTCCTTAGGTCGGAAGAAAACATTGCCCGAGTCCAGCTTCTGATGGTTGTGTGTTCCAGTGACGTGTGGAGCTGGCATCCTCGTGACTGTGCACTGAGCACCTGTAGGCAGCCTGCGTTGAGAGTGGGATTTGGGGAAGACAGTTGTCTTGTGACCCCTGAAAATAAAAATGTTTTGGTCTCCGCGTCTAGATTTCCAACGCCTAACTCCAAAAATACCTTGTTGGCTGCTTTTATGCCACCAGACCACAAGAGGGCGATGGTGGGTCAGCGTAACCATTTCGAGGCAAGAACTGCTGTTTTGTTTAAATTTCAGGGCCTGAGTACTTTTACTAAGGAGTGATTGGATGTGGGCAAAACACAGAGCATAACTCTGTGAGGAAGCCTCGTTAATAAGAATCTTCAGTATCAAATCAAATATTGTTCTTGTTTTCTCCTATTTAAACTTTTTTTGGGGGGAAATAGCGGACTTAACAGGAAAATCTTTTCCTCTTGATGCTTCTCTGGGATAAAGCATTAAGGATGCCAAAAAAAAAAAAAGTGATAGTGACACTAAAGCAGGATTCTAGGATGGATGAGGTGGGAGAGAAATGACTGAGATTTTAGGAGAGTATTTAATACATAACAAAATAATTGTATTAAAAGTTTTTCAAGGTATTTAAAAAAGATAACTATTTTGATACTGGGAAAAAAGGAAGTTCTTTTTTTTAAAAAATTAACTATGAGATCTATGTACAATTTTAATAAAAGCTCATCTGTGAAACATGCAAATGACTCTGAATTATTCAAGTTAGACAAATGATCTTGTTTTGTTTCTGCTGCATAAACTTAGCTCATTGCTTTTTTTTTTTTTTTTTACCGTTTAACCATTTTTTAACATTGAAGTATAGTTGATTTACAATGTCACGTTAGTTTCAGGTGTACGGCACAATGATTCAGTTATACAGGTAGATAGATAGATGGATAGCTAGATAGGTATATTCTTTTTCAGATCCTTTCCCCTTATAGGTTACTACAAAATGCAGAGTGTAGTTCCCTGTATATACAGTAGTTCCTTGTTTGTTATCTAAACTCGTTGCTGTTGATATCAGAAAGCCATGGATTGAGTTGTCTCTGAAAATTTTAAGTATTTTAATTAAAATGATTTGCTGTTCTCTAAGGAAATAGAAGTCTCCCCAGGTCTCTCTCTGGAGGGCATGTACTTTCAAGGACTAGAGATTCTGAGCCTGTCTCAACGGACCATCACTTTGTTACCGACCAGGGTTCCTGGACTCCTTAATCAATAGAAATTGATGAGAGGCCCGAGGAGGAATTCAGGCGAGTCTTTACTGGGACTCGTGCTGCAGCAGAAGGGAGAGAAAACAAGCAACAGGTGCCCTTGCTCACTCTCCGAGGAGGATGGGCTGCTCCCTTAAATGGGGGAAGCTGGGGGCGGGTCAGTGGGTCAGGCCGGAGCGGTGGCTCAGGTGGTCTGCCCACTCCGTTGGTGGTGCCGTGTGCAGGGATCGTGCGCAGGATCCTGCTTTTGCTCCTGGCACCTCAGAAGTGGCAGTTGGGTTTTGGCCTTTTTGTATCTTCTTGTTCGTAATTTGCCCCAACTGCGCCTGCGTGCAGGTATTTTTAGTCTCTTATAGCTTCTTTGTATTCTGTTGCTAGAGGAGACGTTTGTCCAGGTGCAAGCACTGCAGTAGAGGGTCCTGGGTCCCAGCCTGTCTCAGGTTGACTGTCCTCTGTTTCCTAGAGCTTTGCACACTTTTCAGTAGCTCTTCTAACAAATATCCCCTCACTTCTTACAGGGAAGCTGCTAAGGCTGATCCCAGCCCTGGGGCTCGACAGGTGAGGTTACTGGTGAGTCTGTAGTTCAACAGTCCATTTTCTAGAAATACTTCCTTTCCGATAGGAACCATTTGTTTAAGACACCTGACTCCAAAAGTTAAGTTTTTCCTCATATACACGGCATGACTCCCTGGTGTGTCTCTGCTACTGTTCTTTTCTTAAGGAATCCCCATGAAAAAGGCCTACGTAGTTTTGAGCAACAGTTCCAAGATAGAAGGAACCGAGATGACAGAAGGAGAAAGCAGGGGGACCTGCCACCTGACCCCAGGGGGCAATGTGTGTATCAGTAGACACACGTGCTTGCATTTCAAAAGAAGTCCGTGTTTTCTTCAAGTCTTAACTGTTGCTGGGGAAGATGTAGCTGTCCGTGCCCTCTTGGGTGATGGGAGTCTAGGGGTCCTCCTGCTGTATCTGGTTCTTTTTCCTCTGTTGACACTCATTTGCCATCTTTCACTCCCATGCTCTTCCTAAGCTCAGCCTCACTTTCTTTGTCCGCTAAGGGATTGGGTTGTGACTCAGACGTGTGCATCCCGAGGCTTCTCCCTTTCGAATACCCTTGGATATCATGAGCAGGTCCCAACTGTTAGCAGCTTCCTCTGTAATACACCACAGATTGGAGCATTTGCCCTAGGCTGTGAATTTGGAATAGAAAGAGGCAATTACACATAGACGCTGGTAGTTATATCTGCCATCCCACATCTTCAACAAGGATGCCTGAAGTTCCTTGGTAACGCTTTCCCTGAGGTTGCTTCCCCGTCTACAGGGACCTGGTAGGGAAGGCTGGGAGAACACAGCATGGGAAAAGATTGGGTTAGATTTCTGCCCAGATTGGAGGCATGGTTCCAACCTTGACCGTGCATCTGAGTGTACGCTGTGGCCATCTGGTCAAGGGATATTTCAGGAGGAAGCATGGCAGAAATACTTGGATGCTTTTCTCAAACTACAGAGCTGCTCCTGGACATTTGTAAATTGGAGTTTGAGGCAGGTTGAAAGCCATTGAGTCAGATACAAGCATGGCCAGCGATTGAGTTAGCTTAGCGTGGCAGAAATGGTCTCCCATCCTCCTCTGGAAGCCCAGGTACCCTGCCTGGACCTTTCCCTGCTCCTGAGGTCTGGACCCTGGTCTGGTGGTGATAACTCCCTCCTGACTCCCAGCGTGTCCTCCAGGTCTGGGACTGCTTTGCTTTATCCTCCACTCCACTCTCTTCCACTAGCGGAAGGAAGGGTTTGCAAGTCCAGAATCTTGGGCTGGGAAGTCATACTGGTGGTGTCAGAAGCTCCAAGGGCCAGAGGAGAAAGAACGTCTAGAGGAGAGATCATAATCTATACAAGTTACAGAATTACAGTTCTGGGAACAAACAGAGGTATATGCTAGCTCCATCCTGCTTTCCAGATCCTGTCAGCAGGACACCACCTGTCGTGAACAGACAGACACAGGGATGGTGAGTTAACCAAGCTCCTGCTGACTTGATGACATCTCTTACTGCAAAAGATAATATGTAATAGTTGCAGCTAATGAACATTTAGATAGCACCTGCTGTGTGTGCCAAACACTTCTAAGGTGCTTCAGATTTGTCCTCCGAAGTGTGAGAGGTTGGGTCGTTGCCTACCAATTCCTGTCCCCTGCTGGGTGAACAGTGCCCCCCACCCAGGGACATTAACTCTTGTGCATTCAGGACTGCACCTGCAAGGGTTGAAGGGACCCTCAGGCTTTAGAGAAAGCCCCCCAGGGCAGAGAAGTGGAGAGGTGAGCTGGAACGCTATTAGCAGGTGTGGGAGCCTTCCGTCATAGCTACCGCTGACCCTGGGGACAGGGTGGGGGGATGGGTCACCAAAAGCATCTGCTAAATCCTCCAGATTCCTCTACTGTTTATGTACTTGGACATTTCCCTTTTGGACAACAGAGCACCACCTAATCCAGACCAAACTTCCCCACTGTACCTCAGCCTTGGTAATGGAAACTCCTTGACTGACTTTGCAACCCAAAGTTCCCCCAATACCACTGCTGACCAGGGTACACCAGGAAGGTGGGGGTGAGCTGACCCTACATTTGGAAACCTCACCCAGTTCTAAGATGAAAGGGACTGATAGGTTATTGGTCATCTTCAGCTGCAAGGGCTCCAGCCATCTCCACCCACGTCCCAGCTCTGCCACTGACCAGCTCTGTGATTTGGGCTTAATTACCTACCCAGCTTTGTGAGCCTGTTTTCTTCACCAGTAGAAATGGAACCATTAATATCGGTCTTGGAAGCTTGCTAGTAGCGTTGCATAAGGTGACGTGTTAAAGTTCCTCGTAAGGTAGCAGGTAGGTGGTAAATGCTCAGAAGTTCCCTTGTCTTCTCCAGAGATACGCGTTTACAAAGAAAGGCTTGTTTTGCCCGTAAGTGTGTTCTCCCTTTCTTCTTGTAAGAGCATCTTTTTTTTTTTAATAAAAAAAAAAATATTTATTTATTTATTATTTATTTATTTATTTTATTTTTTATTTTTTATTTTTTTTGGCTGTGTTGGGTCTTCGTTGCTCCACGCAGGCTTTCTCTAGTTGCGGCGAGCGGGGGCTACTCTTTGCTGCGGTTTGCGGGCTTCTCATTGTAGTGGCTTCTCTCATTGTGGAGCACGGGCTCTAGGTGCGCAGGTTTCAGTAGTTGCGGCACGCAGGCTCAGTAGTTGTGGCTCACGGGCTCTAGAGCACAGGCTCGGTAGTTGTGGCACACGAGCTTAGTTGCTCCGCGGCATGTGGGATCTCCCCGGACCAGGGATCGAACCCGTGTCCCCTGCGTTGGCAGGCAGACTCTCAACCACTGTGCCACCGGGGAAGCCCGTTGTAAGAGCATCTTAATTTTCTCTTGGGAAATCACTCCCTCCCCACTCTGTCCATCAGACAGAGCTGCCCCACCTCTCCAGCCCTGGAATGGGCACGTGGCCCAGGCTTGAGCAATCAGACACATGCGGTGGTTTCAAGATGGCTACATGACCAGGTGGGTGTTGGAACTCGGCGGGGAAAGAGTTTCTTTTTCTATCTGGCTTCTAAGTCTATAGGATGTGAGCCTGAAGGTATTGGTGTCCATCTTGTGGTGAAGATGGGGAGAGCCTGTTGAGAAAGAAGCCCACCCGGTAGAATATGTTGTTGAGAGATGGCAAAACAAAACAAAGAACAAAACAAACAAACAAAAACCCTGAATCCTGGTGGCATCCTTTGGACGCCTAGATCTAACTATACCTGAAATAGGACTTTCTAGTTACTTGGGTGAATCAGTGTTTTGGTTCACTCTGTGGTCTGGGACGATCACTGGCCTCTGAGGTCCAGTCCTTCTGTGTCCCAAGGGGCTAACCAACCGCCTTCAGGCTGCCCTCGTTCTGCCAAGAGTATCCCACCAGAGCATGACCCACCCTCATTTTTCTCATCGGTGGAATAGATTTGTCGGCTGTTCCAGTGACTCAGGGTTGATGTGAAGACCAGATGGGATCTTGGAGGGGAATGCTTGTTGGAGATGATGAATTGCATGCCATCCTGTGGGCTTGTTAAAGCTCTGCTGCGCTGGATTTCTGTTCAGAGGAGGAAGCTGCAAAATAGGTGTGGAGCCACAGTGACACCTGGTGGCCATTCCTCTTATTGCATGATGCTTCCCCTCCCCCACCCCCACCCCCCCCACAACTTAAATAAAATTTGCCCTATGTTTCAGCCTAAGGGTTGTAGGCTTTCTCATTTGCTAGGCTGGTGGGATGCCCCATCCTGAGCGGGCAGCGGGCCTATGTGGACACAGGGACATCCTAAAGGCAATAGGGGGTATCCAGTCAGAGGGAGACCAAAGTCCACGGACAGGAAATTCAACGTGAGGGAGCTTGGGGGGCCAGCCACTCAGTCCTGCTGTGGCTGCGTCCACCTGCAGGTCTCTGACCCTGTTTGGCTGCAGGGACAGCGGAGCAGGACCCACTGACGGGAAGATCCTGCTTCCTGAGCCATCATTCAACGTGGCTTTTTTTGGGGAATCCCAGGGGTCTGAGGTCTTCCCCCACCTTGGAGTCTTCCAGTCTTTGCCTTCCCAGAATTCGGCTTGGTGCCCGTGTGGATGCTTCCCAGAGGCAGTCCCTCTCTGCCCGTCCACCCCTACTCCCACCACCAAAGGATGGTTCCCTCAGCCCGGCTCCAACCCGAGAGGAGGCAGAGCCCCAAAGAGAGCGGGTCAGGACCCCAGGCCCAGGGCTGGGGCGTGGCGAAGCTAGACCTGGAGCCCAGCCCTGGTGCGACCCCAAGACTGGCTGCCTGCGGCCCTGGCTCCAGCCCTTCTAGCCCCAAAGCTGCCGTCTCTGTCTCTGGCCACCTGTCACATTTCAGTCGTTCTCCCGATGCTGTTGTCCGTCCCCCACCTCCCAGCCCCTACCGACCTTCCATCATTCTGGCCTAAGCACCTCTAGCATCCCAATACCCAACAGCAGTAATAACATAGAAGGTCATCTTGCTGACCCTAGGCCTGCCCTGCCTCAGCTGTCCCTCCTAAATTCTGGTGACGCATCCCAACCAGCAGCCTTATCCTGAGGTAGCCTGGGTTCCTCGGTGATCACGTGATCCTGGACATTTTGCTTTTTAAATTCAAGGATATATATATACATATATATATATATATATATATATATATATATATATGTACATATATATATGTATATACATGAAGACATGTACCGTGTGTGTTAATTTCGTAAATGTCTTGGGTTCAGGGAGGAAATTTGAGCCCTCTTTCATCTGTAAACATTAGAAAAGTTTGAATCAGTAGGTACAATTATTAGTGCAAACAATGTACCCTACACTTTCCAAGATTTCAAGAATCGTTAACTGTTTTGTTTAAGAAACTGTAAGAGAAACACCCACCAACAACAGAGGATGGCAGTTTTAAATGAATTTTGCTTTGAGAATGTAAGAAGAGGCTTGAATGTGCTGGATGCCCCGGGGCAGAAGTTCTCAAGATTTGTTGCACCTTAAGCAGCTGTGCCTGGGCTCCTCTTTGGACCAATTAAATCCAGGGAAAGGGCTGATTCTGATATGCTGCCAGGACCGAGGATTACAACTTTGCTGTGTTGCCAACCTGGGAACCGCTGGCCCCATGCAGCTATTTAAAGTTAAATTAATTCAAATTAAATAAAATTGAAAATTCTGTTTCTCTGTTGCACAGGCCACATTTCAGGTATTCAGCAGCCATACGTGGCTAGTGGTTGCCATACTGGACACTGCAGATGATAAAGACTATTTCCATCATTCCAGAAAGTTCAGTTTCACAGCGCTGCCCTAAGGAGTTGCCAAGTTCAGCTTTTGTGGTTGGGGGCAGAGTGGGCAGGTCACCCTTGTGTAAAATGGATGTGGTTTTCTGAGGTCCTGGGCAGGCTGATGGCCACAGTGGTAGTGCGAATATTTGGGAGTTGGACCCGTTATGGTTCCTGTTTTTCTGCCGGGCTGTCACTCTATAGGGTCGAGAAGCTTCTGGAAGTGTGTCCTGGGAAAGTCACGTGGGAGGCACCCAGGGGCCCAGGGCGACTGGGCTGAACGCCAGGCCATCCTCACTGGGATGGTGAACATCTCCCACAGGTGGTGCGCAGGTTGGGGGATTGTCTGGGGCCCCAAATGCTGAGAGAATGGAGGATCCCGCAACTGCCCGTGAAGGCTTTATTCCCCGCGGGGTGACCCTTTTGGCCCCCTGCAGTTAACCCTCCTCCGGGACGTTGAGTTTCTCCTTCACCCCACAGGCCACCACGGCAAAAAAAACCTCAGGGAAGAAGGTGCGGAGGTACACGGCGGCCTTGGGGATGGGGTTGGCCAGGAAGACCTCTTGCTTCTTGCGTCTCACCGTGCGCATCACCTCCTGCGCCACGTCCACGGGGTGCACACCGTAGGTCAGTCTCCTGAAAAAGACTGAAAAGCCCCCAGGCGGGGGCAGGGCTTATAGCCTCGGGAGGAGGGGTGTGGTCAGAGCCCCGA
>RJWK010050270.1:0-16330 GCA_004363435.1 Platanista minor | reverse complement strand
AGAGAATTCTTGGTTTAGAAGATATTTACAATACTAAGACTTTAATCATTTTAACTGTGTTTATGCCTTTGGATATAATATGACTGATAAAAATACAGAATATTTAATAACTATAATTTAAAGCTGAATACAGGGCTTCCTTGGTGGCGCCGTGGTTGAGAGTCCGCCTGCCGATGCAGGAGACGCGGGTTCGTGCCCCGGTCCAGGAAGATCCCACATGTCGCGGAGCGGCTGGGCCCGTAAGCCATGGCCGCTGAGCCTGCGCATCCGGAGCCTGTGCTCCGCAACGGGAGAGGCCACAGCAGTGAGAGGGCCGCATACCGCAAAAAAAAAAAAAAAGCTGAATACAAGGAAAATGTGTCAGTTGTCTCAAAGACTTTCTCCTATATTTCTAATACAGCTGTGTATTGGAGAAGATTAACTTGATTAGAAAATCTGATGGGTATTCCTTTTTTACTCAATTTTCTTGTCTTCATTTTTTGCTTTTATAAAAATTTGGGGTTTTATTCACTTACTCTTGGAGAAATTTGATTATGGCCTTACTGCCTGATTATCAACTCCATCTGCAAATTTAAGGGCAAAAGATGGCCTCCACTGAGAAAACTGATTATGTCTAAATGATTAAGGAGTTAAAGGGACTTTGAATGTTTTATAAATTTGCCTTCCCTCCACCCCACCCCCAAAATGCTTCCTTTAGAGAATTTTTTTAAACTTCTGCTAAAAGCAAATAGTATCTAATCAGCCACTCAAAGCAAGGAATCTGCATGTATGTTATGTTTTACCTGTAAAAAAAAAAAAAAAATGCCTCTGCTGAGATTATAAATTCTACTTCAAGTTACACTAACTGAGCAAGATACCTCAGGAAGAATTCAGAAAGAAATAAACATGGCCCTTACTTTAAGCACATGATTCCTACAAGATCCTCTTTTCTTCTTGGTCCTATTGCCCCCCTGACATGGTCATTTTTACCAGTCTTTGCCTGTAGACATCCTTTTCCCTTCATGGTCAGAATCAATCCGCATTCTACACTGGAGACCCCAGATGAGCACTTGCCCATTTTCAGTGTTCTAAGGACACAGCCTAAATGCCCCTAGCTACAGCTGATCAATCCCTCGGAAGCCCAAGTCAGGACTATTTTTCTTTCCCAGAAGCTCAACTCAAAGTTTTAGGAAGTAAGAATGAAAAAAAAAAAAGAAAAAAAACTATGCTGTTTCATGTAACAGTGGAAAGGGCAGAAATACATCTGAGGCTTTAAGACAAGAAAAATAATTCAAAGATCTTTCAGACAATGTCTGTAGAAAACTCTACCATCACCAGTTTCTGCTTCTCTCCATGTGTTGCCTTTGTTTGCTCTCATGGATGTTATCAGAGGTGTGAGGTCATATTGCTCCCCAGGGGACATCTGGCATGTCTGAAGACATTTTTAGTTGTCACAACTGAGTGATGCTACAGGAGTTGAATGGGTCAATGTCAAGGGAGCTTTTAAACATCCTACAATGCCCAGGACAGTCCCCCCAAAAAAGAACTTTCAGGCCCCCAAGTATCAACAGCTCTGAAGTTGAGAAACCCTCATCTACCCCATCCTACTCCTTCTGTATATTCAGTAATAGGAAATCTTTCATTTTCAGGCTGCTTGTCTGGTGGTCTCACCATCAAAGAAAGACTGAAATTTCTTCCTAGTTTCAAATTTTTTTAACTCTCCAGGATGGCTTCTACATAGACTTATTTGAGTCAATTGCCACTCAACTGCAGTCAAGAAGGGAAGGGCCACAGGGAGGTAGGGCCTGGGATGGCCTCTTGAAGCCCCCTTCCTTGTATGGATGCCATCCTCAGAGTGGGAAAATTGCAATGACCTGGGTAGACATTCCAAATAGTGTGTACCACAAAATAGAGCTTTCTTGGTGTAACTGTATTTTTTTTTTTAAAAATCTTAGTGTTTGCTCTTTCTTTAGCAAATTCTCTAAGATGGAAAAAATCTATAACTGGAGTGGTTACCATACTTAGGTGTTTCTTGTAACCAGCTAAAGTGTTTAATCATCTAGTTTTAAGCAGAAATCATTCCCCTAACACATAAATTAATTTAAGTAATGAGATATGCAAAACAGAGGGGAAAAGCATAGATATTTATAAGGTTCACTTTTGAAATTGGCAAAAATAATGAATCTTCATGTCTGCAGTGATAAAGCTGGACTCCTCTCCTCTTAGTAGCTCCATCTTCTGTTAGATAGCTTGCAGATCTGCTGAAATTAGATGTCAGTGTAAATTATGGTGCAGGCCGACTTACTAGCCAAGGCTATGAAGGGTAGACACATAAAAACAAGGTGCTATTGAATGTAATTGCTTCTGATCTTAAAATTCTTAAGTGACAAAATTGATGCTGATGCGGTATCTGCCATCAGGTAGTCCCTTTAATTGATACTGACTCACTTGGGGACACTTTTTTTTTTTCTGACTGGTTTTATTTTTTTCTTCCTAACTGTAAAATTCCAGAACAGGAAGTCAGCAGCTTATAACTTGGATAGATCACAGGGGTTAAACAATAGTATTCGATGGTAGGTAAAGGAAGTGGAGCTGTGCAAACTTCTTCCGTGGCCCGTGGCCCTGTAAAGTCTGAAGGGAGAGGGCTTCCCTGGTGGCGCAGTGATTGAGAGTCCGCCTGCCGATGCAGGGGACACTGGTTCGTGCCCCGGTCCGGGAAGATCCCACATGCCGCGGAGCGGCTGGGCCCGTGAGCCATGGCCGCTGAGCCTGCGCGTCCGGAGCCTGTGCTCCGCAACGGGAGAGGCCACAACAGTGAGAGGCCCGCGTACCGGAAAAAAAAAGTCTGAAGGGAGAAAATGAATGCAAAGAGCATTTGGAGATAATGCTTGGAAAGAAGTTAGCACTTTCTTGAACCTTGTTAAATTAGGAAGAAAGCCCCATTTGCAAACATTTTCTTTCTTGACTATTCCAATAAGGAGAAAGAGGAAAAAGCATGACCCACGGTGGGGGCGGAGGAAGGAGATACATGGTTCTTTCTCCTCATTTAAATACTTAACAAGCCCCAGGGAAAAAAGAAGGCATCCCATTCCACTGCCCATAACATATGTCAGTAAGTCCTAACAATAAATCATACCATGGACGGCTTGTGAACACTGCTCAGCCTCCTGCGAGATATTTCTCTTGTTCTTGAGCCAAAAAAGCAAACAGTCCAACTGTCTATCTAATATTTGTTCTTCCCCTGCCATGAGAAACAGTTTCCAGAAAACAGAAAGGATAATTAGTTAATTCTTACCCTGCCTTTATGGCAAAGTTATAATTGCCTCTCGAAGTAACAATTTTGTTATCTTATAGAACTTCTTTGAATGAAAGGAGAATATTTCAGTAACATGTTTAGGTTTAGGAACACTATAACTTCTGAAGGAAAAGATAAGAAGCTGCCTTTATGCTTTATATGGATCAAATTAACAAATTTTGCCTGAAGATGAAGGTCTCTAGGAGACTAATATTGAGTATTTGGCTATTCATTGGATGAAAAACAAGTGAATGAGATATTTTTTCTGCTCTATTATGCTTACATTTGAATGAAACTGCAGAGTAATGTGTTTTCAAATATTTCCAAAAATCCACCTAATTGGCTATTTGGGGAAATAGTTGTGTACTTTGGATTGTACTTATCAAGGGCAGAAAATGAGTCCTATGTAAGAAATTGGAAACTTCAAAGCAGTTTTTTTTTTCTAGAGTCTTCCTGATTCTGGAGCTCAACTGCAAGGGATTTTGTAGCTGTTCCCACCCAAACTATGACTAATGCCAGGTGATGAATACATTTCACTGGGTCTCTCCAGTCTGATGAGGGGTTGAAGTGAGAAGGACAACAAAGAGGTAGGCAGGGGTAAAATCAAGTTACACTACAAAAAATACACTATTGTTTGGGTCTAGGACTCATCTATTATTGCTTGATATGTATTACCCTAATGGCTGCCCCACTTCACCCCTACCTCCAATTATTCTGGAAATCCAGACGAAAGATCCCATATGTTTAGAAATAAGCCCTCCTGACCATCAAAGAGCATCTGGTTTTTCCTCCTCCCCTGCTCCCACTCTCTTGAGAAAATGTTTAAGGTCTATGTAGCCCAGTGTGGTGCCTGACATTTCTGACACAGATGGCACTCCACAGCATCCAAGCCCCACAAGGTACTAAGCCAATAATTAGAAGGAATCTCCCAGCCGTCAGTTGGTCCCAAGCCTTGTCTCAGCCGCTGCTGCATCATGAACCTCTGTTGATGATGAGGGCCCTGACCTCTGTGCAAGGCTGGTGCTTTGTGCAGCTTCGAAAGGTACCAGGGATATTTCTCACAGATGGTGGTACCTCCAGTGCTTGTTCTGCTGGGCCCAGAAACTGGTATTGGCAATCTCCCAGACTCCCAGTATTGGTATTGCAGACTGGTATTGCAGACTCCCAGACTGCATCAGTTCTGGGAGTCTGGACCATTAATATGCCACAGCTGTGCTATGTTCGCCAGAGCACCTGAATACACAGAACCACACTGGGTTCTGCCCTCAGATGCAACGATGTCCTCTCCCCCTATGTGTGGCGCTATGTCATGTCTATACCAAAACAGAGATGTTTCATGTTCCCAATATTTCACTTGCCAAGAAGTGGTAAGGAAAGGCACATAGCAGACTGATATCTCATTACCCCTCATCACAGAGCCCTAAGCATCAATATTAGAGCAAATTCTGAGGCACTGACTCTCCACTGAGAAATGGGTTCTCCCATGAAGGTCCTTTGTCCCCAGCGCAAGTTGACTCTTAGTGGTTCCTGTGTCAGAACATCATGTTGAAACCCCGTGGAGAATGTAGCTTAGGCTTCATCCACAAGACCTGAAGAAAGTGCTCTCTAGTCCACCTTAAATTCAATATTTAAATTTTTTTAAAAATTATCTTCGTTACTGTGCGCGTGCAGAAAAACACTAACAAACAGTGACGGGCTCATGAGAAGTTAACTGGAAAGAAAACAGAAAAAACAAAAAACAACTAAACAGAAAGGAAATCTGAAAAACTACATCTCAATACAGGAAGAATGGAATTCTGGGATCCTTGAAACCAACTGTGTTTAAACCGACCTCACAATCTGTCGCTCTCGCTCTGACACACAAACACACACATCATTTGGCTTCTAACCAGGCCTGGTATTTACTTCCTTATTTTTTTCTTTTGCATTCAAACCATTCTTTTTTGTGCCTCCAATGATAAGAAAAACCAGCTAGGTTTTCTCCCCATTTTCTACCCTCTCCCTTTTCCCACTCAAACAACACCTTTCATCTCATTACTCTCCTTGTAAGGTACAGATACCCTATTAAAGTATTAGGAAAGAAGGTATAAAATTCAAAGTACCTTCCAAGCTGTAGAAAAATCACAACAAAGAAATTAAAATATTAAGCATCAAGGAATCTCACATACTGAATCACTAAAACTAGGGGGAAGGGGCTAACATCTTTTCTGGGAGAAGGCAACCTCACAATGTGAAAATTCTCATGCTTCAAGAATAACTGAAGAAAAGGAATTATGTTTTAAAGAACATGATATAAATAGAATGGTGTTTGTATTTGTTTCTTCAGGGGAGCTATTTTTTTCCCATGATATAGATGCAGAATTAAAGCCTGAAGAGCTTGTGCACACCTCTGCTTTCTTTCTCTAAAAATGCCTGCCTCCATTTTAGTCGCTTAAATCAGGCACGCATTTTTTCACACAGGATGGTTCAAGCAGGACTAGAAGACTAAGCATTCAGTGACCTGAGATGGATGCCCTCTTTCTGCAAGGTATAATACAGTTTCTTCAAACTGATAATTGTCACCAGAAGGAATTCATATTAAAACCTTAATCTTGCTCCAAAATCCTCTCCGTAAAAGCCTATAATTTGTGCAACCTGATGTATCTGACTGTCAGGAACAGATATACTAGCCTTACCTGCTCCCGAAACAGAGGACACTCACCTATTCCTCAGTTTTTGTCTCTTAATGATTAGGACTATTTCCATCATCTGTTTCCACTCTCTGCCTCAGACATCCTACTGCTGTCGTTTATCTAAAAGCTGAATACTAACAAGGAGACACCTGTTCATGCTGAATTTGAGTTTCCTTTGGGATTTTCACCATCACCACTGAATCTTTCTCCTTTCTCTCTTTCTCCCCTCTCTCTACTTGAATCTCACCACCAACAGAGCTTAGTGATCTAGTTACAAAAATGATACAGAAAGGTCAATAGGCAGACAAAGCAAACCCAGGAGGTCCCAGTGGCAGCAGACTCCCAAGCTCAAGGCCAATTTAATTCCCACTGAAACAGTTAGCCCACTATTGAAATTTGAAGCAAGTCCATAGGGTCAAATCCATTCCCAATTACCAACCAGAAGCTAAACTAACATTTTTCATAAAGCAATTTACTGTCTGTCATGGACCTTTGCCAAAGCCCAGACTAAAAAGACCAAAAACACCCAAAAAACAAAAAACCTGAAAACATTCCCAATGTTGTTTATATTCAGGTCTGTTTACCCACTGGTGATAGATGTACTGTCACAGAGGAACCAAAGAATAAGGCTTCAAGATGGGAAGGAGCAAAGAAAGGAGAATGGCAGGTAAAGAAAAAAAAATTGCCCATTTAACAAGCACATGTGCCACTGCCTGTAAAAAGAGGAAAGTCAGAGAGCTCTACTTTAAAAAAAAAAAAAAAAAAGGAAAGAAAGAAAAAACAAGGAAAGATTCCCTGAGACAAGGCTGAACATAAAACTAAACCATAAAAATTAAATCAATATTTAAAAAGAATCAACCTGAGATACTTAATTCTTTTAAAAACATTTAATTCAGTGTAAAAGCTACAATTCCATTTTCATGAATATGTTCTAGTATTATTTTTTGTTTACAGCTGCAAAAATTTTAAACCACTTACTATCACATTCAATTCTTTCATAATCCTAGGAAGCAAGTAAGGTTAATTTCTAATAAAATTGACAATCAAAACATAACAGCATATATTTGTTAATAATCTATCACAAAGTAGGACACAAAGGTGGCTCAACAAGCAAATTATTACACTGAACCTTCATAAAAAAGTTTTAAGATGTAAAACAGCATTTAAGGCTGTGTTCTTTCAGGCAGCAAGTGTAACTGGAAATATTCGGTGATGGAACCAGCAGTGGAGAGAAGGACTGAGTCCCCTCTTTGAAGAGATTAATTCTCCTCACACGGAAATAACTACGGTATCTAAATGTCATTCAACGGTATATAAGCTTCACTGGCCCATAAAAATATCACTTTCCTATGAATGAAAAATAGGATTAAGATCAAAGAATAAAGGCCATATTATAGAAGTTGGAGATAAATTATTTAAAAATATGTGAGTTGAATAAGCTGAATCCAAAAAAAAAAGAAATTCGTCTAATATTTGCTTGGAATATGTGTTTCACTATGCACTATATATTTGCCATTACATTTAAAAATATTAATTTCTGTACTTTTAGCTATTTAGAATTTAGTGAAGGTTAGATACTTTTTGTTTGTTTTTTTTGTTTTTGGTTTTTTTTTTGCGGTACGCGGGCCTCTCACAGTTGTGGCCTCTCCCGTTGCAGAGCACAGGCTCCGGACGCGCAGGCTCAGTGGCCATGGCTCACGGGCCCAGCCGCTCCGCGGTACGTGGGATCTTCCCGGACCGGGGATCGAAGCCGCATCCCCTGCATCGGCAGGCGGACTCTCAACCACTGCGCCACCAGGGAAGCCCAAGGTTAGATACTTTTGATGTAATCTATTTTTTTGCTGATTCTCTGGGCTAGTTACCATATTTCAAATAAATAAGGTTAGGATTTTAAATAATCTTGGGACTTCTGATAAATGAATGAAATAAAAAGGAGTTTCAGTTATATAAGACATTCACTGACAATGTGATCACAGATCATGATGAAAGGCAGCATTGCCTGACGAAAGAAGGCAAAGCGCTTGAGGTCAGCCCTGGTCTGAGTCCTCCGTGCGCCACTCACTCACTAGCTGTGCGGCATGACCAAGTCAGGTCTCCTTTCTGAGACTGGTTTTCCTCATCTGTAAAACTGGAATAATAACTCCAACCTGGCAGGATGTTTTAAGGATCAGGGACAACATGTCAAGTGACCAATACTGGCACTGAGGTAGATTCTTAAAGGATAATAAAGAATAGTTTTGATTATCATCATCATCCTCTTTGAAGAGTATGTTCTACAAAAGTAAAGTCAAATTCTGGCTGCTTGACTTTGTTGGTTAAATGCAAAATTAGGCAGAAGGATGCTGCTTTCATTAACTCTAAGAAGAACAAAGTAAGGTTCGGAACATTGTCATCACCAGGTCATCAGTTCAGAACCATTAAAAATCAGCATTTATCAGCACTTCAAACCCAGAGATGCCACCCCTCCAAATCTGTTTAATACAGAAAGCTTCAAATAAATCATAAGATTTAGTAAGTCTCAAGATTCACCAGTTATCCCAGATTATTTACCAGTTAAAATATTTAATTAAATCATTCATTTGGTATAGACATATGTATAGTAATTCTATATGAATATATGTATAATAATTCAATTAAAATTAAAATCTTTAAATTAAAAAAAATTTACCAGTTAATATTGGCATATGCTGGGAAATAAGCTGATGTCATTAAATCCAGGGGTTATGAATTGTTTAGTTATATCCTCAGAGTTTTGTACACCTTATGTCACATAGTAGGTGCTCAGTAATTGTTTATTGTTGAATTAACCAGGAGCGGGAATTGAAAACTATAGAATATCAGAAACATCACTGATGTAATACCTTCATATTGACTCATGGTTTCATTTTTAGTATTTTATGGATTCAGCAATCAACAGATATACTTACTAAATGCTTACCAGTGTGTAAGGCACTGTGCCAGACCAGGAAGACGGAAGTGAGCAAGACAGGCAGGTCTTTAATGAGATCGTATAGGCAAATAGTGCAGTGCCTAGCACATAGGAAGCTCCCAGAAAATAAATGAGCAGTAGAAGTCACAAAACAGGCATGAAGAGATCCATGCCAGTCTCTCTCTCTCTCCCCCATATATGTATATTACATATATGTATTCACGTAACACATACCTGAAAAGCTCCGACATCTGACTCTATCATCCAGAAATCCACAAGATAAAAACAAAGTTTTGTCAAAGTATTTTTTGCTTCATTTTATTTTTTTCTGCAAACTGTGGGTTACTCAGGAAAGAGCCTTTCAACTTAATGAAAAGTAGTTGCTGCCATCAAAGACTCTCCAAGAGTCTTCAAACTTCCTGCAAATTGGCAGCATTCTGCTCAAGCTGTTTAGTTCCCACAGAAATGAGTCTTTGAAGCTGACAGGGTGTTCATAGACAAAGCAGTAGTTTGCTAAAAAACCATTACTTTTGTTTTACTCCAGACCTAGTTAAGCCTGATTTGCAAAGAACAAAGCCTGAGTTTCCCAAACCACTGCTGGGCCACTGCAAGACAGACTCCTTCCTACTGAGTGATGGCCAAAGGCTCCCCGTGCAGCTGCTGAAGTCTATTGATGCACACTGTACGTCTCTGCCTCTCATTGTCCTGTCTTAGGTAGTTGAGTATAAGACCAAGCTACTCTACTGAAGGATCACCAGCCAACACAATGAAAACACACTCCCCTCCCATGACCAAGCCTTGGAAAGCAACACGGGGCTAAGTGTGTGAGCGCAGGAGGCACAAAAACCTGACTCCAAGACTGAGCATCAGCTTCTATATTGATAATAATATAAATAGCTACCATTTACTGTGTGCTTCCAAGTGCCAGACATTGTACTAAGTGCTTTATATTCATTATCTTCCTGACATACTAGAAAGAATGCCGGGATATACCAATGAGTAGACCTGCTTCATCACTTAGCAGTTTGTTGGGGAAAACACTTGTTCTGCACTCTTGCTGTTTCCTTCCACCCAAAGGGATCTTTGTCCTCTGGTCCTCCTCATTGCCTCACTTAACCATGGGAATGGATGGCTACCTGGTTGGTGAAGTGAGTAGGAGAAAGTGAGAATTCAAGGCCAAGCATCTGCGCTTTTTCTCTTTCTGGAAGGACCTACCAGCAGACAGCACAGCTTCTCTGCTCCGTCATGCCCTACCTCTTACGGCCCACCACCCCCATTTGGAGAGGCCTGCCTAGGCTAGCAGGGCTATGCCTCAGCTTTGTTCTTAGTAGGTTCAGTTGTCCACAGAAATGAGCCACATTCATAAGCATGGTATTTTGATTTTCCACTAGCTGACATTTTGGCTTCCTTTCCAACAGGTTCAGAATTTGGGAAAGAAGTGCTGATACTTTAGAGGACATTCTCAAAAGTTTTATAATCTTTCAGTGCCTTCATTTTCTTTTCTGTAAAATGAGAACAGTAGTACCTACCTCATAGATGAATTGTGACCATAAATGAGGTAATACCTGTAGAGTAAGTGAAAAGCACATAATAAACATTAGCAATTACAATTAGTGATATTGTTGCCATTATTATTGTTATCATTTGACTAAATGGCCTGCCAGATCTATTCCTCTCCTGATATTCTACAGATTTCTGTAACATTAAAGTTACTTTATCTTTGAGCAAGTCACTTTCTGAGATTCAAAAAGGTAATAATAATAATAGTATCTGGATCACAGGATTTACCTGAGAATTATATTTGAAAAAATACATGTTTAGTGCTTAGTCACAGTGTCTGACATATTAGTGCTCAATAAATGATTAGTATTATTTTATTTTTATTATGAATCATCTCATTCTTCTCACTCTAATCTCCGCCATGTCTACTGTGTAACAGTATTTAATTTAATCTGGTTTCTCATAAGTAACACACGGATTTTTTTCTTATACCTGTAGAGTTTTATCTTTGTCTAGATCCCCCAAATCCACTCTCCATTTGTCTAATTTTAATAAAGTATAGCATTGTCCTTTTTCCAGTAAAGAAATGTGGAATGTTTGCTTCAGAAAAGAGAGGATAATAATGAATTACATACTCTTTAGTTTTAGAGACTTTGGCAATGCAGCTCACATGCCAACCAGATGCTTTTTACTAGATTATGGTCACCAACACCCAACAAATAATGAATAAAGAAAGAAAAATACATGTAAACATCAAGTATAAAAATGGCAAAGTAATGAAAGCCAAGTTTCCTCTCATTTCATCAGAATAACTTCTCTGAGGTCATGACATTTTAAGCATTTTCTAGAATGAATTTTAACCTAGTGCTAAAGGCAGCACAGCTTTGTATTTCTTGCTGATAAGTAAAAAGTATGTTGACTATTTTCGAGTCTCGGTATGGTCATTATGAGTTATAGCACATACACAAACATACACAGTAGGAAAGCATGTTCTCCTTGAATTAAATTGAACTAAAAGACGTGTATTTTTAGCAGTTCCATAGAAAGTACACTAAATCTTCAAAACACAGATGGGGAAATAAATATCCTATCAATCCTCACTCTGAAAAAGATTTAAATTCAACCTGAAGGTTTAATTAAGACTTCAACACTACAAAAACTCATGTTGGTCTTCAATGAGACATGTTCAAATAGAGACGATAATCATCCAAGCTGACTTTTTCACTTAAAAGTACAAAAATTTTAAGTAAATTGGAAAAGCTTGATGTTAGTGTAAACACATTTCCATGTCATCAATCACAGTTTATATCACTATGACTATTTTGTGAGGGTTGGCTTCAAAGAAGAGTTATTTTAAATATATACCTATTAACATATTTGATAAACTAAAACTCTGTGACCATATATATTTGAGGAATTCCCTCACCATTGCCTTGTAAATTGTGCCAGACTGTAATTACAGGAGGTTCATTCTACTATAAGGATAAGAAATTCTTTTGATATACAGTTAAAAATAACATGATATAAAACTTAATACTTCCATGTTTAAACATTTTGAAAATAGACTGGTAAATCACCTTCATTTGTTTAATCTTCCCCAGTCCTTGCTATGCCCTCAAAGAAAACAATAGACATATCTCTAAATAGAAATAGAAATATAGAAATAACTTTGAAATAGAAATAATTTTGTTATTTCTATAATAACAAAGTCTATAGAAATAACTTTGTTAAAGAGACCTTCTCTGTAAACCAGAGGAAAACTATTTGGAAGTAAGCCAGGTATCCTTTCTTTTTCCTCAAATTAATTCTGTCCATAAAATGATGTAACCAGAACAATTTTTGCATGCTGGTTTAAATATTAATATTATCTAAATATCTGGGTTGAACTGTTCTTTAATATTACAAAATAATTCTAAACTGGGAGAATAAGTCATAAATATAACTAAGAAATTTTACATGTTGAGTAATAATGGCACACTAAGATTTACAGACATTAAATCTCATAAAACAACAATAAATAAAACCATTAGATATCATAGTAAAAGGAAGCAAGATAATACAGTATACTCTATATCCTTGAAATATAATATATAAAAAGTTACATACACAGTTAAACAGCAAAAACAGTAAGAATACTGAAAGCTTTTGTTTCAATAAATTAAGGAATGAATGTTTAGATTTTTACAACAGTCACCAAAAAAAAAAAAAAAAAAAACTGCACACGACTTAGAATTTTAAACATATAAAATAGAGCCAAAAAAAAAGAAGAAAATTAAAGTAAAGTTTTCTATGCCAACTGCCTCCTGGCTATGCTGGAGTAATCATTCTCAGACATGCTTTCCTACCATAAATAGCTTAAAACTTGGCAAAATATATGAGGTAACTGTTTTTAGGCACTAGACAACAATGAATACAAACCTGTGACTCTGGAAGGAAGGAAACATATGATCTGAGCCTCATGGTGACCTCAGGTTCCTTCTGGGGGCAAATCATGGAGATGGTGCCAAGCCAAAAGGCAGCAGATAGTTTGAGATGAAGAAGCAGAGATAACAGTTTGTAAATTCCATGAACTGGGAGATTAGGATTGACATATATACACTACCATGCATAAAATAGATAGCTAGTGGGAACATGCAAAAAAGCACAGGAAGCTCACCTCAGTGCTCTGTGACAACTTAGATGGGTGGGATGGGGGGAGGGGGGAGGTCCAAGAGGGAGGGGATATAGGTATACATAAAGCTGATTCACTTCATTGTACAGCAGAAACTAACACAACATTGTAAACAATTATAATCCAATTAAAAAAAAAAAGAGTTTGTGGATTCTGAAGAAGCTATAGTTTGCAGGGCACATTGCCAGAAGGGTAGGAGCTAGGCAAAGGTGTCCTCCCAGAATTCTGTGTAGGTTCTTTATAGATCCTTAGCTAAGGGTTGGACTATGGCCCAAGGTGGGACTCTGAAAAGTCTACAGACTGTGTGGGGCTGAGAGTTTAGTGGATATACTGGGGTACACAACCCTGGTAATTATGGAAGGTCTAACCCAGCCAGATTAGAGGGATCTTACCGAGACATCACTAATTCCTTGAGACTCCAGAAAGATGATTACTTAGGAATAAGAATCATTTATAGAGAAAAGAAAATGCCATAGGATTGAGGACAAAACTGAATAACCCACTCTAACAAAGAAAAACTAAAACCTGACATCATAGAAGGTATTCAACAGTGGTTTCACTCCAAGCCAGAAGAAAACTGGGTACTCTTTAAAGAAAGGCAATGTAATTCTAGTTATCTACAACTATCACCAAGAATGTCTAGCATATGATCCAAAATGACAAGATTCACAAAGAGACAGGAAAATGTAATCCCTAATCAAGGAAAACAGAAACACTCAATAGAAACAGAAATAGGCACCCAACATCATCCAGATGTTAGAATTAGCAGCAAAGACTTTAAAACAACTATTATTAATTTGCTCAAATACATAAGATTGGCATTAAGAGTGAATAGATAAATAGTCTCAACAAAGAAATTTTAAAAAGAACTAAATGAAAATTCTAGAACTGGAAAATACAATGAAATGTATTTGTAAGGATAATTGTATTTCATACAATTAGAAATGAAAATGCAATGGAAGGGGCAAAAATTAAATTGAAGACTGCACAATAAAGGGTTAATTAACATGAAGAGAGATCAACAGAAATTAATCAATCTGAAAACAAAGAAGAAAAAATTGTGAAAAAACTAAAGAGCATAAGTGACTTGTTGATTATGTATCCTAATTCATACACCCAATTCTAAAAGGTATGTAGTGATATTCATGGTTTCAATTTGCAATTTTCTAATGGCTAATGATGTTGAAATCTTTTCATGTGCTTATTTGTCATCTATATTCATCTTTCATCAAATGTCTTGTCATGTCTTTCACCTATTTTCTAATTAGGTAGCTTGGTGTTTTACTGTTGATTATTGAGAGTTCTTAATATATTCTAGATACTTTGTCAGATATGTGATTTGCAAACATTTTCTCCTTGTATGCAGTTTGTCTTTTTATCCTCTTATCAGGATATTTTGCAGAACAAAATATTTTTCATTGTGATAAAGTGCAATTTATCAGTTTTTCCTTTTATAAACCACACTTATAGTGTCAAATCTAAGAAAACATAGCTTCTCCCTAAATTCTGAAGATTTTTTATGTTGTCTCTAAAATTTTTATAACTTTATGTTTTACATTTAAGTCCATAATCCATTGGACTTAATATTTGTACAGGCATACCTCATTTTATTGTGATTCACTGTAGTGAATTCACTGTAGTGTGCTTTACAGATACTATATTTTACAAACTTTAGGTTTGTGGCAACCTTGCCATTTTTCCAATAGCATTTGCTGCCAAGCAATAAATCATGTGTGAAGGTAGAAAGAATATTTTCAATCACGCAAGTTTTCAAAAACTTTACCTCCAATGAATCCTTTTTTGGGAAAATTTCTAGAGGATATGTTCCACTAAAAAGATGAACAAGGAATAAGAAGATAGTGGGTCCAGAAAATGGAGGATCCAAAGGAGGAGACAGGTGAAAGGAATCCTCAGGATGACAGTAAAGATGATACTAATATGATAGCTGAGAGATTTATACTTGTGGTACAGTTGGGGATGAATTAAGGACACATATTGAGAAAGCAAATAAAGAAGCCAGTTGAATATGGAAAACAAAAAGGTGTGTAAGAGTAACAATGTAGGATTAGAGACAAAATGGCGGAAGAGTAAGACGAGGAGATTACCTTCCTCCCCACAGATACACCAGAAATACATCTACACGTGGAACAACTCCTGCAGAAAACCTACTGAACGCTGGCAGAAGACCTCAGACCTCCCAAAAGGCAAGAAACTCCCCACGTACCAGGGTAGGGCAAACGAAAAAAGAAAAAACAGAGACAGAGGGATAGGGACGGGACCGGCACCAGTGGGAGGGAGCTGTGAAGCAGGAAACGTTTCCACACACTGAGAAGCCCCTTCGCGGACGGAGACTGAGGGTGGAGGAGGGGGGAAGGTTCGGAGTCGCGGAGGAGAGCGCAGCAACAGGGGCGCGGAGGGCAAAGCAGAGAGATCCCCGCACGGAGGATCGGCGCCGACCGGCACTCACCAGACCGAGAGGCTTGTCTGCTCCCCCGCCGGGGCGGGTGGGGCTGTGAGCTGAGGCTCAGGCTTCGGTCGGAGCGCAGGGAGAGGACTGGGGTTGGCGGCGTGAGCACAGCCTGCAGGGGGCTAGTGCACCACGGCTAGCCGGCAGGGAGTCCGGGAAAAAGTCTGGACCTGCCGAGGAGGCAAGAGACTTTTTCTTCCCTCTTTGTTTCCTGGTGCACGAGGAGAGGGGATTGGGAGCGCTGCTTAAAGGACCTCCAGACACGGGCGCGAGCCGCAGCTACCAGCGCGGAACCCAGAGACAAGCCTGAGACACTAGGGCTGCTGCTGCCGCCACCAGGAAGCCTGTGTGCGAGCACAGGTCACTCTCCACACCTCCCCTCCCGGAGCCTGTGCAGCCCGTCAACGCCAGAGTGCCGTGATCCAGGGACAACTTCCCCGGGAGAACGCACAGCGCGCCTCAGGCTGGTGCAACGTCCCGCCGGTCGCTGCCGCCGCAGGCTCGCCCTGCTCTCCGTGCCCCTCCCTCCCCCCGGCCTGAGTGAGCCAGAGCCCCCGAGTCAGCGGCTCCTTTAACCCCGTCCTGTCTGAGTGAAGAACAGACGCCCTCCGGCGACCTGCACTTAGACGCGGGGCCAAATCCAAAGCTGAGCCCCGAGAGCTGTGCGAACAAAGAAGAGAAAGGGAAATCTCTCCCAGCAGCCTCAGGAGCAGCGGACTAAATCTCCACAATCAACTTGATGTACCCTGCATCTGCGGAATACATGAATAGACAACGAACCATCCCAAATTGAGGAGGTGGACTTTGAGAGCAAGAT
>RJWK010050269.1:0-16324 GCA_004363435.1 Platanista minor | reverse complement strand
TTTTTTTTTTTTTTTTTTTTTTTTTTTTTTTTGCGGTACGCGCGCCTGTCACTGTTGTGGCCTCTCCCATTGCGGAGCACAGGCTCCGGACGTGCAGGCTCAGTGGCCATGGCTCACGGGCCTAGCCACTCCGCGGCATGTGGGATCTTCCCTGACCGGGGCACGAACCCGTGTCCCCTGCATCGGCAGGCAGACTCTCAACCACTGCGCCACCAGGGAAGCCCTCGTTATATATTTTTAATAGTAACAAGAGATGAGAAAGAAAAATGGAGTACTATGAGGGTGTAAAACGAGGAATGTGACTCAATCCAATGGGTCAGAGAAGAGTTCCCTGGACTATCTGAAGAATGAATAGAAGTTAACCAGCAACATGAGAGGAGGAAAGCATTCCAGAGAAAGGAAATAATATATTTAGATTTTTTTAATAAAGAAGAAAGAAAATTAGGATGAAAGGTTAATAAGGATAAGAAAATAAAGATGTACCAGCTTTGCAGTACAGAAAACAGTAAAGAAAATACATGCAGCAAAGTCCTATGTAATTGACAGAGGTGAGCTACAAATTCTAAACTGACTCTTCTACTAACAAATACAGGGAGGAAAACATTACCAATGGTATAATTGAATTTGCATAAAATAAAAACACACCAAGACATATTTCTGTTAGCACATGGCTGATGACTGATTAATAATAATAATGTGAACATACTTTGCTTCCTTGTCTCATTTCATTCAATTATCACAAGAAGTCTAGATAGTAGATATTACCATTGCCCTATTTCAGAGGTGATGTTTAGAAAGGCTACATGAGCTGTGTGCAGTTGCTAAAGTGCTAAGTGGTAGAGCCAAGATTCCAATGCAGGCTAGCCATTTGGCCCCAGAGGCCTTCTCTTAACCACCACGGTACACTGAACTCAGGACCTCTGTGTTCTCTGCTTTCCTAGGACAATGCTGAATGGCAGGACTTTAATATTTGCAGCTCATAGACAGCCAAGCTTCCATGATATCATCTAGCCACTGCTTGGTGCAAATGAAACACTTGAAAAATTCCCTGAATTCATGACGCTTGTTCTTCATTTAGTTGAACCAGGTTCCTCTTCACTGTAGACGTATACAGAGAATTCTGTGATGTGTTTCTCATGTTATTTTTCAGTTACTGAAGCCATGAGAATTTGAACTTTGACGTGTTAAATATTTATGGTTTATGTGAAGGAATCCTGGTTCAACATATAATGTTTTTTTGATAACGGTATTGACCATACCAGATAATATGTTTTTAATCACCTATCATGAATAAAAATTATCAAAATGGTCAGTTTTAAGAGAATTAATAAAACTCAGGTTTATATGGCTAAATAAACAGAATACGGCAATTGTACTCAATTCATTCCTACCTGTATGCTACCTATTTGAAGATTCTTGAAAAGAAATAGAAAAGTGATAAATTAAAACATTTAAATATTCAAAAATGATCAGTAATAAGGAGCTCAAAATACAATTATCAGCCATTTGAATACGGAGTCACACACTCAATCCTCTGACAAGGTCTGTATGATATGGCAGGTACAATCCTAGCCATTTCAGTCATTCATACAACCAGTGGGGGGCTTTGCAAGATTTGTTCAGATGTGATTACCAAAAACTATGTAAAGACTAAAGCAAGGAACCACAAATTCAGTTTCTAAAGGCCCTGCCCTACCCTCAGGGGCTTCCCCTTCTACTCTTTCCTTTTCTTCTACGTATAGTGCTTCTTCCTCTCATCAAGTTATTCTCCCTTTCCCGTTGTGGAGTGCCTTGTGAAGAAAGCATTATAAGGCTAGATTGCCAATGCACTGAAATTTTAAACACTCTAAATAGGACATTAGTTCATAGCTTGAATGTTTTGAAATCTGATCAACATGTCGTTTCTCAATACATTAAGCAAAGCAAGCAAAATTAGTCTGCTTTATGTCAGGTGCTTAGCACAAATCCCTTAATAATGTGCTTGAGTGCAGAAACCATTAATAAATGCATAATTCTCTAAGACAGGCTTGATTAATTAAGTCATATGTGTATCCTTCTAATTAAAAAAAAGAACATTAGGCAGATGAGTGGAAATTCTGAGTACAAAATTCAAAGGCTTCCTCTGAATGCCTTTTGCCTTTCTCTTCAAGATGAAAGGAACGGTGCTGGTTATTGTAGCTGCCAACAAACAGTTATAGCAGGGGCACAAAGCACCCAGAACTCTGTGTCTTATTAAAAACAATTTGGTATTCATCTGCCAATTTGTAACTCAGTTCTCAATCAGGGGCCTGTCTGATTAAGTCAGGCAATTCAAATTTGAGGGGGCAGCTGGTGCTGCTATGCAAATAAACAGATGAGGAAGAAACGGGACCAATGAATCAACAAGCAGATGGTAAAAAGCCAAGGTCTGCAAAGAGTACTTGAATTTCTTTTCCTCTCTGCTTCCCATAACACTACATCTCACAGAATTTATATTCCAAGGGATTATAAAGATTATCACTTAGTTTAACAATCAACATGGAACAGTTTCTAACGCTGATCCCTTTAGCATGAAGGATTTACAGAAAGAAAACATTGGTCACCGGAGGCTATATTAAATGGTCGTCTGCTTCAATAAATTCCTCATTTTTTTCTTAAACAATTAATCAATTAACTACATGATACAATTAAGACACTTATATGTGCTCATCTTTATTTCTGGCCAAGTGTTTCCATGCAAAGCTTCATGCTCTTCAAAGGAGGAAGAAAGTCTTCCTCTCAGGTTATATAGGTCTTGGGAAGCAAGACCCAAAGAGTGGTCTGCGTCCTGAATCTGCTCATTACCTCAATCCTACATTTCTTCACGACTGGTTCAGGGACACATAGTCATACTCATTCTTGATCTTTTTTCCACAACTGGTTCAGGCATTACTCATTTGTCCTTGTCTGAACTGGATCTCTTTGGAAAATGCTCACAGAGTCTATCTTTATTTCAGGACATCTCAAATTTCAGATATAACTTTTGGCAGTTGTATCATGTTGTCTGAGGTCTCAACGTAAACATCTTCATAAATTACGCCTTTCATCTGCCAAAATCTTTTCTTTGGCTTGTTTTCTTTATCATGATATCAAATAGACAGAGACAAATCATGTAGTTTTGGGGGCAATATGATGAGAATAGATGCAGCTGAAAGGTGTTAAAAGATTTGAAGCAGGCACCATATTATTTGTATATATTTTTTTAAAAGTATTTTTTGTTTGATTCTAAAGTCAACTTTTTTTTTAATGAATTAATTTTTAAATTTATTTTTGGCTGCATTGGATCTTCGATGCTGCGCGTGGGCTTTCTCTAGTTGTGGCGAGCGGGGGCTACTCTTCGCTGCAGTGCAATGGGCTTCTCATTGCAGTAGCTTCTCTCGTTGCAGAACACAGGCTCTAGGTGCGTAAGCTTCAGCAGTTATGGCATGTGGGCTCAGTAGTTGTGGCTCACGGGCTCTAGAGCACAGGCTCAGTAGTTGTGGCGCACAGGCTTAGTTGCTCTGCGGCACGTGGGATCTTCCCAGACCAGGGCTCAAACCCATGTCCCCTGCATTGGCAGGCGAATTCTTAACCACTGTGCCACCAGGGAAGTCCCTGTTTGTAAATGTAACGTACTAGTTCTTACGATGACTTGTTAGAAATATTGAGAGGCTGCTTTTAGCGCTCTGACAGCTGAGAAAACTTTCTTTAGAATATGGTAACAAGTCACTGGTTTTAACAGGGGGGGGAACATTTCCATTTTTATAGGCAAGTATTAACACAGGATCAATTCTGGACTTCAAGGACTGCTGAACTCAAGGATATGTTTCTTGGTGGTAACATACAAATCACAAATCACAATATTTTAAAAATATTTGTTTATGCTAAAATATTTTTGACCTGGGTCTCTGAAACGTTTCCTTTCTGCTTTCTTAAATAGAAAGTATTTTTTCATAGTCATATGACATTATCTTGGAGCTCTCAATAGCATGATACTGACTACTCTGGACTAGCTTTATATCAGCTAGTGATTAGCTATGTTCTCTTGCATCAAGCAAGGCAAAGCCTGTCCATGCTACTTTCTCCATTATTAACTATTAAAAGACCCATGTAAGGTGGCCAACAGGCACACAAAAAGATATTTAACATCATTAATCATCAAAGAAGTGCAAAACAAAACCACAATGAGATATCACTTCACACCTGTCAGAATGGCATCAAAGAGATCACATATAACAACTGTTGGCAAGGATGTGAAGAAAAGGGAACACTTTTGGTGGGAATGTAAATTGGTGTGGCCACTGTGGAAAACAGTATGGAGGTTCCACAAAAAACTGAAAACAGAACTACCATATGATCCAGCAATTCCACTCCTGGGTATATATCTGAAGAATGTGAAAACCTTAATTTGAAAAGATATATGTACCCCAATGTTCATAGCAGCATTATTTACAATAGCTAAGATATGGAAGCAACCTAAGTGTCCATCAACATATGAATGGATAAAAAATATGTGGTATATACATACAATGGAATACTACTCAGCCATAAAAAGAGAATGGACATTTGCCATTTGTAACAACATGGGTGGCCTTGGAGGGTATTATGCTTAGTGAAATAAGTCAGAGAAAGATGAATACTGTATTATATCACTTATATGTAGAATCTAAAAAATAAAAAAAAAGTGAATATAACAAAAAGAACAGATATAGAGAACAAACCAGTGGTTACTAGTGGGGAGATGGAAGTTGGGAATGGCAACATAGGGATAGGGTAAATTAAGAGTTACAAACTACTATGTATAAAATAAATGTTACCAGAATATAGTATACAGCACAGGGAATATAGCCAATATTTTATAACTATAAGTGGAGTATAACCTTTAAAAATTGTGAATCACTATGTTGTACACCTGAAACTTATATAATATTGTAAATCAGCTACACACCTCAATAAAAAAGAAGATAAACCAATATAAACTGTGAAAAGGTCATGAACAATGCTATGTAACATCTCTTTTTTCCTTGACTAACAAAAATCACTAAAGACCAGGGATAAAAAGCCAATTTCCAGAAATGTGTGACCAATGTACACTGTGTTAAAGATGTCAGCAAAAGTCCACAAATACAGTCACTTATGCACATACATAAGTCCACAACTTGTACAACTGAGTTATTTCACTTCAAGGTTTCTATCATCTTCCCACAATACTTTTTCTGTCCTTACCTATTACTTTAGCTACCCCAATTGGTTCCACCTCCCTGGACATTCTGATTTGATTCCTTATTTGATTTACAATTTCATATTTTATTTTTCTGAGAAGTCAGCTATCAGTTTAATTATTGCTCCCTTGACTCTACTTTCTTGTTCTCTGCCTACTTAGCTATTTCCCTTTTGTGCCTGGAGATGGATTTTTAAAATTTATCCTGCTTGAATATGTGGCTTGGGTCTTTAATTAGGTTTGGATATTTGTCAACTATTATCTATTCAAATACTGTTTTTCCAGTTTTCTACTTCCTTTTCTTTAAGACTCTAATTATAAATATATTAGATCTATCTTCTATGTTTTTTGTCTGTTTTCTGTATTTTCCATCTTGTCACTCAGTACCTACTTCTGGGTATTTTCTTTTGATCTACTTTCCAGTTTTTGAATTCTCTCTTCATCTGGGTCTAACGTGTTTAGGACCCTATTCAGTGAATCCATAAATTTAACTTTATAATTTTAAGTTCTAGAATTTCCATTTAGTTTTTTTAATAGTTTCCTGCTTTCTGTAAAAATTTTTAGTCTTGTTTTGTATCTTCTTAAACATAACAAGGATAGTTATTTTAAACTATTATCCAGTATCTGGAGCTTTGGTGGATTCATTTACATGGTCTGTTTGTTTCTACTGTTTTTGTTGTTTTCTTGTCATTTTAGGTATCTGGTTACTTTTTACTGTTTGCCAAACACTGTATTTGCAAAATTGTTCATAGAAATAATTTTAAGTATTGAATGTTATCTTCCACCAGAGAGGATTTAAAATCAACTTTGGTGGGCAGCTAAGGGAACTAGCAACATGGGTTCACTTCATTCTAACTTGGCAAACTGAAATGATTTACAGCTGAGCTACGGTCTTAAAAAGTCATGTTTTTTAGCACAGGGAGATCAGCTCCGTGCTTTGTGACCACCTAGGGGTGGGATAGGGAGGGTGGGAGGGAGATGCAAGAGGTCGGAGAGATGGGGATATATGTATATGTATAGCTGATTCACTTTGTTATAAAGCAGAAACTAACACACCATTGTAAAGCAATTATACTCCAATAAAGATGTTATAAAAAAAAAGTCATGTTTTCCCAGTTTCCATTATTCTTAGGGTTCGTCTCTTTAAATTCCTACCCAAAATGTTGAGAGTTCACCAGTACCCTACCTCACTGCTGGTGACTGAGGACTCCAATTTTTGCCCTTGTCAACTGACACTGTCAAAACACCATCAAGTCTCTCAGCTACACCCTCCAGAATAAGCAAATTGCCACAGGGGTAAAGCAGTACAAAATTCTACCTGGGGCTCTGAACTCCTCTATATCCTAGCCCAGTATATTCTTCACTCTTTCACTGTTCTGTTTTTTCCTTTGCCTACAAGCAGATTTTTTTTTTTTAATCTTCTGTCCAATTTTTCCAGTTGTCCTAGTTAGAAGAATTGGTCCAGTAATTTAGCTTTGTCCTAACTCTTGAATTTGTAAGTTCCTTCTCTTTATGTCACTGACCCTATCACAAGCCTGAGAAACTACCTGACAGACTCAGTTAAAAACTGATGGGGCGGGCTTCCCTGGTGGCGCAGTGGGTGAGAATCTGCCTGCCGATGCAGCAGACACGGGTTCGTGCCCCAGTCCGGGAAGATCCCACATGCTGCAGAGCGGCTGGGCCCGTAAGCCATGGCTGCTGAGCCTGCGCGTCCGGAGCCTGTGCTCCGCAACGGGAGAGGCCACAACAGTGAGAGGCCCGCGTACCGCAAAAAAAAAAAAAACTGATGATATTACAGGTTCCTTTTCCCACAAACCCATAGAACACACACACACACACACACACACACACACACACACCCCGTAACAAGCCACATTATACCAACTCACCATCTAAAAAAGTGGTAGTACCAATAAAATTAGAAATTTTAACTTTTGAATAAAATACACAGTGCCCAGCCCACACTCATGCCTCTAAATGAATCTAGGAAATAGATTCATCATGGAAATACACACTGGAACATACAAAAAGAAGCCATAGGCATTTGGCCTGTATCTCCAAAATTCATCCAGACAATCAATATATGCCTATTCCCACACTGTTCCTTTTTCTCATGCCATCTCTACCTTCAACTTCACCCATTTGTGTCTGTTTCTTGCCTCCAGTTTCTCAACCAATCCTCTTGATTCAGAACTCCCTTTGAACCCACTTTCACATCAGCACCTTTCCCACTACAAAACCTCTGGCATTTTTCCTCTGGTCCAACTCCATGATCTTGGATAAAAACTAATTCACAGGTAAAACTACCTGGCTCTATTTAGACAGGCTTATGAAGTCCTTGATCCCCATACAATGCTGCCCAAGGGCAAAGAGATAAACATACATACAATTTCCAAATTCCTTAGTGTTCAAACAATTCAATGTTTAACTCAAAATTACTATTTGCTACAAATTATCTAGGATGTTTTAAATAGAAATACTTTTTACCCACATGATATTAAAGATTAACAAAAGGATCTAAAAATATAGATAACAGAGGGAATTTAGGAAGAATTTAAGTCGAATAAAATTACAAAGACTTCAGATCTTGAGAAATAGAGAAATATGGTTGATTACATGGAGAAGTGGTCAGAATATATTTCCATATCCAGCACAGACTGGGTATATTTTCTCAGTAGTATTTAATTTTGATCTTTTAGTTATGTAATTAAAGCTCACGATACTGGTTAAAAAGCAAAAAAGCAAAAAAAAAAAAAAAAAAAAAAAAAAAAAAAAAAAAAAAAAAAAAAAAAAAAAAAAAAAAAAAAAAAAACAAGAAAAACCAGCTGCCCTAAACTTACTTCAGGCTTTTGTTTGCTTTCCCATAATTCAGTTTGGAAACAAAGCACTTAAAAAAAAAAAAAGAAACAGGCGCAAGCAATAACAATGAGTAACCATCGCTCTCTGTCGCTAGTTTGAGTGCCAAGGTTCCTCCCTTAAGGAAATCTGAGTTACAAATCTCTAAAAATAGGGGTTTCTAATGGAGACCGCGACGGGGCACAAGGCGCCACTATAATTTGATAGGGACTTATTTAGTCAAGCCTAGCATTTTAAATAGAGTAAAAGGTTTTAAACGTATTTGTTTAGAAATGATTTATTTAGACCACCACTAACGGCAGGAAGATTAAAGACAGCATGGCTAGTTGTTTAGCTCGAGATCTCTCTAAAAAGAGGTGATAAATTTCTGATACAGGTCTTACAATTGCTGCTGATGGAAGAATTAGATCCATATTATAATTCAATTGCTTTATCAGCCCACCAGTAACTTCCCAGTTGCCTAGAATGTCCTCATGGTGACTTCATCCTTGCTGAAGATGCAACAATTCTATAGATAAATTCCAGGACCACCCCCGTTGAGAATTTCCCCCTCTCCCTGCTTTTTTGAAAAGTTCTGGTAATTTATAACCTCATATTAATGTCAGAGCTCTCTGAAGAGCAATTACATAAATATTTTTAATTGCACTGTCCTCTTAAGCACACAAACCACAGTTTTTCTTAAGTAGGTCAAGGTCACTGGTTATCTCCACTAAAGTTTTAACATGATGTGGCAATCTTAAAGTTCTTCAGTTAAAACATTTCAGCAAGTTTAGAAGTTGTTCCTGTGAACTATTTAGAGTGTACAAATCTTCCATGGGCATTTTATTTCTCCATGTTGCCTGTGTTGGCTAACTCCATGGAATAATTTGCAAATTATGTCAAAGGTATGAATTTAATTTTACAAAAGAAACTACAGCCCAAGTGTTTACCCTCAGCTTTATATATTCATACTTCCCCGTACAAGGAAACCTAGGGATGACAGTATAAATTAAATGCAATCCTTTACCACTATGTGAAAGCTTTCAAAAACAAAGTCTGTTTCAATGCTAAACCTATATGAAAGAGGGCAAGAAATAGACAAGGGGTAAGTTAAAAGATGCCACACCTAGGACAATATCATGAATAGTATATAAGGAGTATAAAGAAGACTATGAGGAGTTGTATATTTGGAAGTGTAGAGTCCATTGCTCTAGCAAAGCAGGGAAAATTTTAAGGTAGTACTTTGCCTGGGAGAATTTTTTAACAACTTCCCTTTCAAAAAAGCTGGGATGTATATAAAATCTCTTCTATTGCCACTGCAGAAAATAGAGACCATGAGGGGATACCTTTAATTAACTAAAAATTTCAAAGCTTAGGTTGAAAAGTAAATTTCACCAAATATTAGCAAATTTAACTGAATATTAGCATTACACTGGTCTGTACAGTAAAACATTAAAAACAGGGCTAAAGATAGCCAGAGCTATAGAAATATTATCAAAACTCTGTATCTGATCTATGAACTTTGAACAATTACAGAAACAGGGACAGAGAATGTTTGTTAACTAATACAAAACCCCTGATACAAAGTCATGTTCACTCCAACAGAGGCTGTCATGGAATAAGTCCCACACATCACATCAGATCAGTAGATAATATAGGAGAAAAGGAAATAGGAATCTGAGTGTGATTACGACGGAGACATTCCCTTACCACTAACTAGCTAATAATCTTATAAATTCTCTAGGGAAACAGGAGTGATGTCTTGTGGTGCATGCAATACTACATATATTCCCACTTAAGCTAAAAATGCAGTAAATTCATACAGCATATGTTATTATTTAAATTCTGTCATTCTCCTTATAATGCTTTCACTGTCTACATAAAGCCTCATATCAGAAGAACTGGGCCAAATCTTTTTAAATACGACCATTCTGGATATTCCCATTTGCCACTCTGATCCATTCTCCATTCACCCCCGCCCTGCTTTTTGGCCTAGGAACCTGACTTCCATGGAGAGCAACACCATGATCTCCTGTCCCCTAGCTTCCAGTTAGGTTCACTGGATGAGAGGTAACAGCATAGAGGGTGAGAGGAAAGAGGTTTGGGGGTATTTATTCCACCAGCTACTTCCCTGCCAGGCCTTGGGTTGGCAGAAGCTTGGGTCCACTGCTTTTGGTGATAATTCACGTTAATGCTAGTTGGGCGCCGCTCTTCTAGGAGACTGGGAACCACGTCCTCCCCTTTCCCCTTCTGGCCTGCATGTGGAAGGGCTCTCCATTCTTGCTGCCCTGGGGTGTGTCACCATTGCTTGCTGGCTCCCTTGACCCTGCCTGTGTGTCTACAAAGAGTCCCTTCATTGATCTCTCCTCATCTTACCCATTTGACTGTGACATAACCCGATTGATCTATTATCTTAAGTGAATGGAACCCAACTCATTAAACAGCATCTTCACTTAATGTGCTCTAATCTGAAAACACATCACATCAGCAGCATGTCCAGCTTCAACTAAATCAGTTGTCACCTCTTTATATACTATGGTGACAGCAGGGGTTTTTTTGAGGCATAACTGACTTATAACATTATTTTAGTTTCAGGTCTATAATGATTTGATATTTGTGTACATTGCAAAATGATCACCACAATAAGTCTGGTTAACATTCATCACCATATATCACTACAAAAATTTTTTTTCTTGTGATGAGAACTTTTAAGATCTATCAATACTTTTTTAGCAACTTTCAAATATGTAATATAGTATTATTAATTACAGTCACCATGCTGTACATTACATCCCCATGACATTTATTTTATAACTGGAAGTTTGTACCTTTGACCCCCTTCACACATTTCATCCCACCCCCCACCCCACCCCCACCTCTGGCAACCACATGACAGTGTTTTCTACACCAACTATTTAAACATGGTCTCACACAGTATTTCTAATGTCTCATTTATGAATTTGGTTTATACGAAAAGTCTTACAAAAATTTAAAAAGTGAAATAATAGGTCTGCATTTAAAGGCCAGTCATTTTTCCCGTCGCTAAATAACACATAAACAAGAGGAGTGGAACACATAAAGCTGAAAGACTTGGTTTTCAAATATTTTCAAATATTTAGAGTAATGAGATGGTCTTTCCACAGAATTCTAGCCTTTGCCATATATTGAGATAGTGCTTGATTCATCTCTGTCTGAACCCCTGGTATGAATTTCTTTTTTATATGGAAAGGACAAACCAACTTTCTGTAAAAATATTTTGAATGTTTCTCATACAAAACCCAAAGAATACCTCCAGAGGAACTGAAACAATATACGAACATAAGGGGGGAAACACAATGATAAAGGCCTAAAAGTACCTTCAACAAAGCAAGAGACTTCCCAAAAGGGGAAATAAACGCAGTTGAACTCCCTTTATCTACATCCTAACAAATAACACCTCCTGTGCCTTAAATATTTAATGTGAAATCTGTGGATTTATAAAGCTTACAAAATGCCAGGGGCTTATTATCTTTACAGTTTGCCTGACAGGAATATTCGTATCGCTCGATTCCGCAGTCTAAGACAACAGGAATTCCTCCAGGTGCTAGTGGCAGATAACTTTCACGTGGCTTCAATAATCCACTAATTATGGAACCCCTCAGGTAGAACAATGTCATTAATCTGATTAAATTATTTATATTGCTGGAAAGCTAAATCTTATTAGGTCTTCAGTATTTTATTTGGTTCTTCAATTCAGTATGGATATGCAAAGGGGCAAAACCATCTTTTCTCCACTGCATTTTCCAGATGAAGAAAAAAGAAAATAAGAAAGAAATAACCCCATATTGAGTGTTTTGCTGCAAGATCACCAACCAGGAGCTGGGTCTACCTCTCTCCCGGGCACCCTGAAGCCCAGAATTTTCCAAGTCCCTTTTGAAACTCCATTCCTGTGGTTGAGGTGTTCTTCCCATGTTTCAGTAGCAGGACCATAAGCCATGTTAAGATTAAAGTTCTGTCAGAGTCACTTACTGTCTAACAGCACCTCTAAGGTCCTGTCTAAATTAAACTGAAGAGGCTTTATTTCTCTTAAAAAGATCACTGAGAAGATTGTGAAATCCCTTATGCTAAATGGACTACCCAGTTACATTGAACAGACACCCCCTTTTGGGTTTTTGACAACATACTGGCCCATTTCATATCTGTGCTGGTCTATCAGACATTTAGTTAGCGCATTAAAGAAGTCTGGAGGTTAGATTAAATCCTGCTGAATATGATGGGCTACTCAAAACATGTACCATTTATCCAAGCACTCTGTGTGAGTACTAATTTGTAAACTGCTTTATAACCCATATTTTAAAATGTCATGGCTGATTCATCTATCATTTCCATTTTACAGAAAGAGGTACTAACTCAACATACTTTCATCAGGGGAAAAAAAAAACAACACAAGGTTTATAAAGAAAAGTGCATGTTTTAAAAAATGGAAATAAAAACACAGTGTTGTAAGTTTTACGTGTGATCAAATCAGTTGACATTGTTCACTTTATTGAAAATTTCCTAAGTCCACTTGTCCCTTGTCTACTCGAATTTCTATTAAGTTTCTCACTTCCCAAATATTCTTCCTTCTTTCAAGGTTTCCAAAACACGAGAAGCTGTGATGAGCCTTCCTCATGTAGCCCAGGGCTTTCTTTTAATAGATATGTGGTCAAGACACACAGCCAGTCCAGCTCCCTGCTAAATTTAAATCATATCATGCTAGGAATAGAATTCATAATCTTAGGTTACAAAAACACCATCCTCCTAACAGAGCTCACAGGATTTCAAACAACTCTATTTTCTTCTTGGACCAGCAGCTAGAAGGCAGCAGAGAAATAAGCCTATGCTCATATCCAGCCCCAACCAACCATGATAACTTGGAAATAGCAAGAGCCAGCCTCTATCCCACCTGCATGATTTTTGCAATTACATTCTTGGAAACAGGCGTTTGGGTAAAGTGTGTCCTGAGAGGCTTCAGGCCACGTACCGTAAATCTTAGAGCAGTAGACTGGGTGTCTGTCTGTCCCAGGATTTCCTAAGTGACTGCAGAAGTGACTGTTCCTGTACCTGCACCAGTTAGATACTTCTCTAGAAATGAAGGACTTGGTCTGCCATTACAGGGAGTGTTGCAGGCACACAGTCCTCAGCTGTCAGCCCCCTACAAGGATTGCCTCTGCTGAAGAGGGCCTCCACACTCAAGACAGGGATCACTGTGCAAGTGATATATAGAGGGCATGCTCGCAGGTAAAATCTGTAAGGGAGGGATGGAAGAATGGGCCAGGAGAAGCCGAGATGTAGGTTCAGCTGAAGTCTACCCTTGGTCGGGGAACTTCGGAGCATGAATAGTACCACAGAGATGTCTCCCCTTGAGAAGAAGCCCAGGCTTTTTCACCCTCATATCTGGCAGTCATTGACTGTGGGCTGCCCTCATTTGGGGAAGGGGGTGGCAGGGAGTCGACCTCCCAAGCATTTCTAGATGAAGTAGCTTCCTAGGTCAAGAAAAGGTACAGCTCTGAGCTTTGAGAAGCCCACCCTCACAGCAGTGACAGATAGGCACACTGGCCTTGGAAAGGGAGTCTGGGATGGGACCAACAGTGTCTACAACATGGAACAAACACCATCCACGCATAAGGTGCTGTGCAGGTGAGAAATATAAATGTAAGACTGGACCACAACAAGCATTGCCTCGGAGTCTTCCCATATCCCCACATCTGGTCCAGGCTAGCTACAGGGGGTTCACCCCATCATAGGATACCCCTTGAGAATAATCTCTGTTCCTCCTGGAAGGACCCCTGCAGGAATTTCTGCAGGCTATAATGGAGGAGGATCCAGATGGGAAAATGAAAAAGAAAAGGCAGTGCTGACTGTCAAGTTGTTTTCCAAGAGTTATTCTTTTACAGATTGATCCTAAAGAATGGTCCTTTAAAAAAACTGTGACCTTTAGTAGTAAAGTTCCTTCTTGATTTATATTATTCTTATTAGTCAAGTCATCAGGAATGTATGATTGTAGATAGACCAGAGTCCCGATATTCAGGAATAAACTAAAAGATCTAACTGCCAGTTGTAAAAACCTCTTTTGTTTTTTATCTAAGTGAAAGGGATAATAGTGATTTCATAAAGTTTTGCAAAAATTATGGGAAATTGTAGATATTAAGCTCCTAAAGTGACCAAAAAATAGATGCATGATAATTTATACTTGTTATAAGTCTTATGCTTAAGGACAATGTTTCTAATGATTAATTTCTAAGAATGGTTTTAATTCTACATATAATCAACAAAATGCTGTTGGCCTGCTTTCTTAACAAAATGCCTAGTTTTTTTCCTTATAAATACAATTTCAATGTTGAAAACAATAAATAAACAAACAAATAAATAAATAACTTCCAACTGAAGAGTCATAACATTTGACTAACCTAAATTGAATGTTTAGTTTAAAATGGAACTAGGCTCACCCAATCCCTGAATGAGAGGCTCAGGAAATGATTTCCAATACCTTTACATCATTGTCCAACTGAATTCAACACCAAGTGTGGAAAGGGATGGATCCAGTCACTAAGTCCTCATGTTGCAATGGGCAAAACACTTCACCTCAAACTACCTTAATTTCCCATTGTTAATAAGAGGAATTTGAACTAAGTGGTTCATTTATTGAAGAAATATCTATTGAGTACCTACTATGTGCCAGACAGTGTCTTAAGAACCCAGGATAGAGTGGTAAACTAAAAAGACAGAGCCAGTGCCCCGGTGGAGAACATGATCTGAAAAGGAAGATAACACAAATAAGTTCCAAAAAAATGTGAATTGGGATAAACACTATGAAGGAAACAAAAGTTGAGGAAATATAAAATAATGAAAAAGAGCTATTTTAGATGAAGTTTTTATGGAAGGCCTCTATAAAAAGACAATATTGAAGCTTGGACCTAAAGATAGTAAGGAGCCAATCATGTAAGAACTTTCCAGAGAGAAAGCATAGACTGTGCGAAGGTTCTGAAGTGGGCATGAACTTAACGTGTTTAAGAAACTTTAAGAAAAATTAGACTAGATAAAGTATAATGAGCAAGGGACACAGGGGCACAAAGTGAGGCTGGACAGAATGAGATCATGTAAATCAGGATAAAGAACACAGATTTCACACTCCAGGAACAATGGGACGACATTGCAGGTTTTGAAACAGGAGTGGAACATGATCTGCTTTGCATATTGGATCATACCAGGTGCTGCATGGAGAACTGACTGGGGGTAAGAGTGAAATACAGGAGTCTTGTAGGAGATGATGTTGTAGCCTTGCAGGAGATAGGTAGTCCAGTTAGGGTACTGGCTGCGGCAATGGACACAAGTGGAGAGGAGACGTGTTTCGGAAGTGCTGACAAATGTCTGATATATTGACTATGGTTTGGACGTGGGGGATTGCTAAAAAAGAAAGAAAAATCAACAGTGATGCTTGGGTTTCTAACATGCGTAACAGAAAGATAGTGTCGCCATTTAGTTGTGAAGATTGGCAAGTGGGAAGGAAAAGCCTTGGGATAGAGAATCAAGAATTCATTTTGGACAAATTAAATTGCATAAGTGAAATCCAAGAATGTATGTCACATAAGCAGTGAAGTATATACATCTAGAGATCAGTGGAAAGATTTTTGTCCATTTATCATCATCATCATTAAGTAAGGCACTTAACCCTTTGGAGACTCAGTTTCTTCATAAACAAAATGAGGATAATAATACCTACCTTCCTAATTCATAGAACTGTAAGGATCAAAATGAAATACTATATGGATAAGCACTTGGCAAACACACCCATAAATGTATGAATATGTATGTATGAATCAGCATGTCAATGGAAAACCTGAAAAGCAATTCTTTACACAAGTCCCTACCAGCAACACTCACACGTGGTTGTCATGGATCATATTGTTGCTCTATGTTAATTCAATGAGAATTCTTCCTTTGTGAGTCTATAATGTGTAACTGGCTCTAGATTATCATTTCTACATGTCTGTTCCCACCAGATACTTGGTATTTTTGAGGAGGCTTAAGAAGTAGACATAAAAGTGGTGCTGAGGGGCTTCCCTGGTGGCGCAGTGGTTGAGAGTCCGCCTGCCGATGCAGGGGACACAGGTTCGTGCCCCGGTCCGGGAAGATCCCACATGCCGCGGAGCGGCTGGGCCCGTGAGCCATGGCCGCTGAGCCTGCGCGTCCGGAGCCTGTGCTCCGCAATGGGAGAGGCCACAGCAGTGAGAGGCCTGCGTACTGCAAAAA
>RJWK010050268.1:0-16330 GCA_004363435.1 Platanista minor | reverse complement strand
CAGACTTTGTATGTTATTTAAAAGTAAGCAAAAACAGAAACCAACAGCCATTCCATACATCTGATGCTCAGTTATTAGCAGAGCAAGCTAAGAATTCCGGAGCAAGGCCAGCCAGGGCAGAAGACAGAGACTATGTGCTGTCAGGGGTTGTCAGCAAGGCCACAGACCTGCTTCAGTTGTGTAGACAACAGAAGAACTAAAAATCCCCACACCCTGGGGGCGATGCCATAAGCCAGCCTTTAGTTGGGGATACACAGGAGTGTAGACTCTTACACCAATACTGCTTAATTAAAATAATTCAAGGAAGTTTCATAAATGAAAGATATTGAATGTAGATTAGAACCCCCCCCCCGCCACCAAAATTCATTTTCCCAAAGACAATCAATTAAATACATTTATAGCAAGCACCTATTACATGCTAGGTATTATGATAGTCCTTGGAATATAAAAACAAAGAAGACATGGTTCCCCTACAGTCTAGACATTAATAACAAGGGAGAGTGATAAAATTAAACCTGACCTTACTGGGTTTTTTTAAGAGACTAAGACGTGTGTTTTATTCAAAAATTAAACAGTCCAATAAAAATTAGGTTTTAAAATCTGTAAACTCTTTGACTCTGCAATCCTAGTCTTAGAAACTGATCATTAGAAAATTATGAAATGCACAAAGATACAGGTCAATCGATTTACAAATAATAGAGAATGCCATCACAACATCATTTATACAAAAATAACTTGGCAATAATCTGAATATTCAACAAAAACATGTAATGCTACGCAGCCATTGCGAATGACTGTGCTCTGCAGATAAATCTTTGTGACGTGCTTGATTTCTATCTGAGTGAAACTGGTTACAGTACAGTATTAGAGAATAATCCTATTTTGGTTTTTATAAACACATATATATAGGAAAATGTCTAGAAGAAATATATTTCAAAATATTTACCCGATTATCCCTAAGAGGTGAAATTAGGAATAATGTGCATTTTTCCCTGATATTTTTTGTTCTATCTGCACTTTCTTGCTTTTCTACAAAGTTTTAACAACAGTATAAACAACTACCATTTATTAAGCATTTACTTTGTTCCAAGTACTTCATCAGGGGCTTTCTATACATTTCCTTGTCTAATCTTTATACCTGGCCTTATTGTATTTTATAACTCCGGATTACCAGAGATATACAATACAACCAAAATCTCAGAGATAGCTACTTGATCCATAATGTCCTTCTGGACACAAGTATACACACATATATGCTTTTATAAAATGTAGATCATAATGTACATATTATTTTATAACCTGTTGTCTTTCTTCACTTAAGAGTATCTTCAGAGTCATTTTTTAACATCCCTTAGCCTGACTGAGTAACTTGCCATTATATAACTACACCAAAATTTATCTAATCAATCCCCTATTCTTAGATATTTAGGGCTTCCCCCAATTTTGGGCTACTGAAACAATGTTGTGATGAATATATAAAATCTCTGCAAACATACTAGGATAAGTCATACAAATCGACAAGTTATTTGGTTATTTTTAAGGCTTTGGATATACAAATTACCAAATGGAGTGGTGCAGGATTTATCTTGAAATGTGAATATTTTCAATTATTCTATCTTATATTTTAGCTAGATCTTTTATCTAATAAGATTATAAAATGCTCCATTCCTATGCTATGAAAGGACATCCTCCTAGACTGAGTTGCCAAGTTGTTTCTCAGAGGGGTTTAATTATCCCTAAGGGGCCACTGCCTCCATCTGACTCCATCTTCATATCTACTTCCCAGGAGATGCAACTGTAACTCCAGCCAGCAATTATCTGCTCATCAGTTCTTAATAGAGTTGCCTGAAATTTAATTGCTGGTTAAGTCTTGTAATCTGTAATCCCAAAGCTATTTGTTTACACCTTTAAAGAAGTAATTTTAAACACCTAAACAAAATTAGTTTTAAAAATTCTGTGAAATACTATTACTGTCTGCTCACAAGCAATCATTCTTTTGTTTTTTTTGTTTTGTTTTGTTTGTTTTTTTGCGGTACGCGGGCCTACTCGCTGTTGTGGCCTCTCCCGCTGCGGAGCATAGGCTCCGGATGCGCAGGCTCAGCGGCCGTGGCTCACGGGCACAGCCGCTCCGCGGCATGTGGGATCTTCCCGGACCGGGGCACGAACCCGTATCCCCCGCCTCGGCAGGCGGACTCTCAACCACTGCGCCACCAGGGAAGCCCCGCACTCATTCTTGTTTAGATCATCTGTGACTTGTTTATTAGCAACTCCTCCTACGGTATCATTTTCTTTTAATAGTGATAATTGCTAGTAATATTATACAAGAAATAGAAGGAAAAAGTAGCACTTGAAGAAGAAATACATTTTTCTAAGAAGAAAATGCACAACTACAGCTACTTTATTGAAAGGCCTGTTTCTCATGTGGGAAAACATACCTGGAGAGAGAAATAAGCAAACTGTATATCACTAGCACTATGAACACCAAATTCAATAACTAGAAATTTTCTGTGGCATTTTGTTTCCCACGTCTCAGACTAAATTCTTCAAAATGTGGTTCTTCCTATATTAGACATTAATAAATAACTGTTTTTCAGGAGTATTTCTATTTTTATTTACATTTTTACCTTATAGCAGCACTGCTCCTTCCTTCCTCCCTCCCTCCCTTCTTCCCTCCCTCCCTTTCTTCCTTCCTTCCTTTTCTTTCATCAAAGCTAAAATTATAGTCAAATGGGATGAAGAACCTATTTTTAATAGACTTTCAGAGCAAATACCTATTATCCTTAGTAACCCATTCCAAAGCCAGGAGGCCCTTTCTTATCCCTGATTTTATTCCTTCATGCCCTTTAAATTTATTTCCTAGATAAAGACAAGTGTTTATAATTATCTGAACAATAACTCAGGTCTTTGAAGATCACTATAAAGTCTTCTTCTGACAATAAAGTTTGACCCTTTAGCTTTCAGATATTAATTTTTGTCAGATATATCTATTAATTTGGTTAAATTAATTTTGTCAGATATATCTCCAAATATCCATGGTTTATAATTAGTTGCAGTGGGGGCAGGTGTTGAGGCTGACCAGCACTGAATAAATTAACATTCCTATGTATTGCCTTCAAAAAACTGTCCCAACTCAATAATTTTTCCTCATAATAAATCATAAGCAAGCCTGAGTCCATCCTTCAAAATTCTAATGTCAACAAAATGGGGACATTTTACATGCAGTTACTGAAGTAAAATCTAAGCCATGATTTTCCTGGACCAGCTCTGAGAAAATGTCTGTGCCACAGACTGGTAAAAATGGATGCTTCATTTGTTCAATAAGTTATCGAATGCTTATCCTGTATGTGCATGATGCTGTGCTGAGCGGTGTCCAAAATATAAAGATATAAAAGAAAAAGTCACTGAAAATAATAGGAAGAAATAAAAGGCTAGAGGATGCTATCAGTGGAATAATTTATATTATAAGGAACTCTATATCCAAGTATTCTCCTAATACCAATGTAAGAATTACTCCAAAACACCTTATTACATTACAGACAAACTAGAAAAAGAAAGCAGAAAATCATGTCAAGTTAAGATCTTCATAATGAGGTATAAATGAGACTACCTTGCCTGCTCCAGTAGATCCAGCGACGGCCAACAACTGTCCTCTTTCTATATTGAAACTGATATCTTTCAGGACAGGAGCACCGAGAAGTGAGAAGTTACTGAAGAAGAGGCTGTTGTCACCATTGGAAATTTTTCTATTGTTATTATTTTGTTTTGCTTTCTCAAATAATTTCCCAAATCCCTATAAAAAAACAAACAGGTTTTTCAGATATTTTCAATAGCTATTTACATTATGTATGATTAGTTTGAAAAGCACATGGCACATGACCCATACTTTACAGCACACAATTGATAGCACATGATTTCTAGAACACATGATCCAAAACATCTGAAAATTATAATAATAATTTCAATTTCTCAGATTGTTGCTCACCACCAAATTTAATTAAAGATACCTATCTACATATATAAAGGTATCTATATATGCGTGTGTGTGTGTATATATATATGTGTGTATGTAAATACATACACACACATAAATATATATCCTCTCCTATAGGCTGGGTACATAAACATAATTATTTAATCTTCCGCAGAATAACAATATATGAGGTAGATTTTATAATCCCTCTCTTTCAAAGCTGTAGACTGTGACTCAAAGAAGTTAAGCAACTAAAGTCACATAAGCAGTAGGCCTGAGTAGAATTACAACCCAAATCTTCTGCTCTATCATGCTGGTAGTACCTTCCTCTGAGAAGCTCAAAGCATTTCTTTAATTAGCTATTATTAAGTATAAATGTGATGATACTGCCATATGATTTGAATGAATTCCATTTTTGTAAGAGTAGCTGGGAGAAGGATTTCTCTTTTGAAAGTGCCCTGCTTCTATACTGCCCCATGGGAAGCTTTAGCGTAGTGGTCTTCAAACCAAAGTAAACAGCACTACAGATTATCAGGAGGAAGGTAGTGCACACAGTTTTAATGGAATGTATTCCCACATCCTCAACATGCAAAAGTACTCCTTCCTAAAGTTAATCTGCCTGAGAATTTGCCTGTCTTTCCCACTTCCTGCTCACAGTTGTCCTTCCCTCACTTTACACAGAAGAGGCAGCCTTCTTACCAGCCCTAAGTTTAGTTACATTGCATTTTCTGGAGTGTAAAAAGCTCAATAATACAAACAAGGGGACCGTAAGAGAATGATTTTCTCCTGAAAGGTGATCCCATAAAAGCAAAGCCAGAATTACTGAAGGAGGTAACATCTTATTTCACCCAAGTTTCAAACTGATGGCGATCTATGTGTCTTATCATCTCAGAATCAGATTTCAGAAATGAATTGAGAAATAAGATATTTTAATTAACTTATTAATTAATTAATTTAAATTTTATTTAATTTAATAAATTAATACAAATTATTATCTGCATTTTAAAGTCAAGTCACACCTTCCTGACATAAAGCAAGTCACCTTTAGCTGATTGACTTGACAATGAGACCTGACTTCATAAATTCATTTATTTCCCATGAAATTGCACTGAAACTGCAGCTCCCAAATTTTGAAAAAAATTATTTAACATATGAAGACAATATACAATAGACAAGAACTACATTCTTTGCTACCACTTAAACCTATGTTGAAAAATTAGTTTTTAAGTTGAAAAGTCAACTTAAAATGTATCAGATACACATAGTTTTTCAGAACTATTTTAGGGCATACATAAGCAATTAAGCTTGAAGACCACTGCTTGAATTCTTATGATATGGATGGCTAACATCCCTTTCAGTCAACAGATAACTAAAAGCAAAGCTTTTAAGAAGTAGGCAATGAAAAGTCTTTAAATGAGACAAAGGCATCTGTTACTCCTTTATTCATTTATTTGTCTAATAGACATTTCTTGAGCATCACCTCCGTATTAAACACCACTTCAGGGACTTCCCTGGTGTTCCAGCGGTTAACACTCCATGCTCCCAATGCAGGGGGCCTGGGCTCGATCCCTGGTCAGGAAATTAGATCCCACTTGCCGCAACTAAGAGTCCGCATGCCGCAACTAAAGATCCCCGAAGATCCCATGTGCCGCAACTAAGACCCGGCACAACCAAATAAACAAATAAATATTTTTTTTAAAAAGACCACTTCAAAGATCCCACATAGGAGAATAACATATGGAAAGATATTAATACTGCAATGTGTTTAGTGCTACAACTGAAAATTCACACCAAGTCCTATAGGAGTGCATTAGAGAAAGCAACTGACTCAGTCTGGAATTTAACCAAGTAAATGACACAATACTAGGCTATGAAGGATGTAAGTGGTTATTTCACAAGAGCAAGAAATAGTCTAGGTGTTCCAGGAAGAAGGATCTGCATGCACAACATTTTAGGCTTAAAAGAACAAAATATATCTCAGGAATGGTGAGTGGCTAGGTGAGATGTATATGGTAAGATGACAAAGGGTATCCTTGGTAAGGTGGGCAGTGCAGGCTATTAAGGGGCTCATGTGCCATGCTTAGAGATAGGACTTTTATCCAATAAGCCCTTGGACGAATGGAAGGTTTTTACTAATAACTTTAATTTCTGAGTACAGAAGTAAAACACTTATTTCAGGAAATTTGGTAAACAGAGGAAAGCAGCAAGAAGAAAAAAATAATCACCTGTAATCCTACCACTGAAAAGAAACCATGTTTAACATTTTAATGATACCCCTCCACTTCTTCACATATATATATATAAAATCATATATATGTTATTTTACAACATTAAGGAAAAATTATATATAAGGTTTGTGACCTGCCTTTTCTGACTTACAATAAATCATAAATATTTTCACATACCATTAAACATTCTTTTAAATATAATTTTAAGTTTCAGGATAGTATCCAAGAGTATGGATTAACTATAAATAGTTCTCTATTTCTGACGTTATATGGTTTTCGTTTTAACTTAATAATTCTGTGATGCATGTACTTTGCTATAAATCTTGGAGCAAATCTTCTTTTTCTTTTAAGTATAAATTCCTGCACATGGGATTTCCAGGGCAAAAGGTATAGCAAAAATTCTACGTCTTTTGAAAAGTAGTTCCAAATTTTCCTCCATTAAGGTGTGAGAGTGCTAGATTTGAGGAACCATTATCAACACTGTTGCTTTCTGGTTTGGGATTTATTTTGTTTTGTTTTGTTCTGTTTTTTGTGTTTTATAGGTGAAAAGGGAATCTCACTATTGATCTTATTTTTATTTGATCCCTAGTAAAGTTGAACATGTTCCATGTTTACAAGTCCCCTGTGGTTGTCAGAGGAAGGAGTATGATACCCTTTGTCTTTACTTCAGTCTCTGTCTCGTATTCTCAACTAGCTGGGTAATAAATCATGACATTCTGAACTTCAGTCTCCTGAGTTGTTGAGGGTTTTAAATGAGGTAATATATATGAAAGTATTTTGTATACAGTAAAGCATTAGTCCATTTTTTAAAATTAGAGGCAGAGAAACCTAGGCTGACCTTTAGGCTCTCTCCTAACCAGTTGTATAACCTTGTTCTAGTTCCTTAAACTCCCTAAAGCTCAGCTTGCTAATATATGAATAGAAATTGTACCTACTCAATTGTGTGGTGTGAGGGAGGAGTCATATATAACTCATCAGGGACTTGCCTCCTGAGTAATTTGGTGAACGGTGATATCATCAAACAGGTGGAGAAGACACTGGAAGGAGCAGGTTTATGAAGCTTGGGGAGCAATGAATGTGGGTGCTTGAGGAGCTTGCAGCGAATTTAGAAATAATGTATGAAGTTCAGGAAAGAAACTGGGGCTAGAGATTTGCCTTTGAGAGTCATCAGCACATCGACGTCTGTTGAGCCTGAGTCACCCAGAGAGCATGAAATGCCAGAAGGAAGCCTAGGTGCAGAAGCAGTGGCCCATCACCATTGAAGAGGCAGGCAGGGAAGACTTAGAAGTCATGGTCAGAATGTAAGATGACATGGAAAGAGTGGTTCACTAAAGCTAAGTTAAATAAGTATTTTTAAAAGAAAAGTTTTAATGTATTGGTAAGGACAGAATCCAGATTGCAGCAGGGAAAAGTCATAAAAGATGATGAAGTAAGAACAGCTTTGATGGCAAAAGGAAGCAGAATGATAAAGCTTGGAAGATGAGGCTGGGTGGGCAAAAGTCAGAGAAGAAATTTTTTTAACTTGAAAATATTTAAATGTGAAAAGGAGTCAGTTGAAAAAAAGATGTTGAAACTTGTAGAGAGAGAATAATTGCTGGCCCCATGTCCTGAGAAGACGAAGCAAGATGACAACAGTTTAGTCAAAGGCAGGAGGAAGCATACATCTTTCACTTAGATAAGAAAGGGAAGAAAAAAATAATCCCAAGGGTGAAGAAAGAAGTTATAAGCATTCATACATGATGCTGCATATTTTATAGCATCTATATATTTTCTCTATATCTTACAGAAGTCAAGGCCATCTGCTGGGGGTGAGCAGAACCTGGGAGAGACTGGGAGTTTCAGGAAAGTGGTAGAAATCTGGAAAAGCTTTTAGAGAAATGGTAAAGAAAATTAACTAAACACAAATGGAAAGATTTCTCAAGAAAGTTTATAGGCCCATTTGAAGTTGAATCAATAACTGTATAAAACTTATAACTGACTAGAGTATATGATTTTCCCAGATAGCACCTCCTTTGTCAAAGATATCAAGTGAATGTTTTGTAGCAAAAGATTCAGTGAAAGGAAAAGGGAATTGAGGGTGCTGCTGGGAGAAGAACTGAAGTTACTGGTGTTGTCATTGGTGGAGGTTAAACCAGGAGTAGTCCAAAAGGGAGAACTAAGGAGCCTAGAAATCTTCATGAAATTGGAAGGCAGTAAAGGTGGGATGAAGAGACTGAGAGAGCTAAGGTTAGGAAATTCTGAACTAAGAAAGAGATTCCAGAGTGCGACATGTCCAAAGTGGAGTAAGTCTAGGTGCTCACCAAGCTCAACATGTGACCATGAAAGGAAGCTTCTGAACTAACTGTAAAATGTAAGTTCTGAGGACAGTACTAGAAGGATTTCTCATGTGGGTGCTGACGTCTCAGACATGATGGCAGAGATTTAACAAGCACCATTATCCTGGGTAAATATCATCAAGGAGTGTCCAGAATTTGATAGCTGACTGAGTCTGGAGGATGAGGATACAGCCAGATGGAAGGTTCACTGAAAGAGTTGTAGACTGTGACATTTGGGTCCAAAACCTGACTTCAGCCCTTGCCTGTTCTGTGAGCTGAGCCAGGTTCTGTAACCTTCCTAAGCCTCCATTCCCTTATCAGCAAAATGGAAACATTAAGATTTCATCATGGGAATGTTATGAGAAATAAGACAAAACATATAAAGTGCTTATCTAGTACCTGGCAGATTGTAAGGGCTCAAGCATGCTACGTATTTTATTAGATGAAAGCAGAGTGAAATGGAGATTAGAAAAACAATTGTCTGTAAGTACTGTCAAACTTATTTTTCTTCATGCCTAGAAGGGCATTTGAAATTCCTAAAATCAAAGAAGTAAAATCAGTCTGATCCACACACCTCTCCACAATTTTTCTGGGCAGATAAAGAATTATTCTCTTACCTATATCTAAAAATATGAAGTATAGTAAAGCCCTTGAGGTCAAGTTACTTATGTAAATAAAACCAATTTAAGATATTGTGAAATATGTAGAAATGGGACATTGGTTTCATAACTCCTATGTTTACTCAACATAAAAAAGTGATAAGGGAAGAGGAACTCAACAGGTATTCTCAATAATCAAATATTACTTCTTTAGAAGCTGAAAAATCATTGATAATATTTTTTCTGACCATGAGAAATATGAGGGAATTTTTAGTAGTGAACTAAAATAAGTAAACATAGTAGAAAACAATACATTGGTCTATTTCTCTATACATCTTTATGGTGACTGGTGTATGTAAACTGCATTGGATTGGAACTTGAGATCAGAGAGGGTAGCATTTAGTGAGGAACTATTATGTGCATGGTACTATGCTGAATACTTTCCATAAGTTATCTCAGTCAATCCTCACAACAAACTTGCAAGGTATATATTAATATTCCCATTTTATAGATGAAGAACGAGAGGCTCCACAAAGTTCAGTATCTTGGTCTAGATTACACAAATAGTAAATGGCAGAACCAGGATTCAAACCCAGCTCTATCTGGCTCCAAAACCTATGAGCTTTGTATTACTTCCTAATTTGTTATGTGAAACAAATTACATGACGTAGAAAAAAATGACGAGGCTCGTCTATCGTAGTTAATATTCCTGGGCCTCTACCTCTTAATCTATAAAATAAGTTCTCTCTTCATTCTAGCTTTATTGCCCATTCGGATGAAAACCAGAACCACAAACAAGCAAAGCTTAAATATTTAGAACAAACAAAAACAAGAAATATCTGACCTCCTCCCAGAAGGCTGTTACATTCTCCATCACTACTTCTGTAGTTGTTAAGTTATATTCCAGGGTCTTATATTCTTGCTTTTGTAAGAAATCCTGTTTGCGAAAGAGAGCAAAAACGTATTGCAGAACCAGGATACCATTAATACATTATTACATCTATTTTACACTCTAATAGTGATGCATTCTGTACTTGGATTTTATGAATTATATTAGAAATTGTTTCTTAATAAAATAATTTTATAAGTGTTCTAAAGTTAATTTGCCAAGAACTAGAATTAATCATTTTGAAATGTAATATTTTATAAAACTGTTTTTATACATTAGATTTTTAACATACCACTGATTCATCCTTGTACTATCACATGGTAACCTTAGTGATGAATTTATAAAGCACACCTGAATTACCCACCAATTGCCTCAATTCAACATTAAGAGAGAGAAAACTATTATCTTCATCTTTATATCACCCTCCTTATTAGAGGCATCATTAGCATCACTTCTCTGGGTTAAGTAAAGGTGTGAAGATCTGATATAACTGATTGTAGGGCATCAAACTTTGATTCTAAAAGAAGGGCTCTATTAGCGACTCAGAATCACAGTGCTCCTAGAGATGGTGGGCGCATGAGGAAGAATTAGGTTTATGCATCCTGAAGTCTTCTTCATAGGAGGTAGTTTTAAAAGTGTGGTCCAGGGCTTCCCTGGTGGCACAGTGGTTGGGAGTCTGCCTGCCGACGCAGGGGACACGAGTTCATGTCCCGGTCCGCGAAGATCCCACGTGCCACGGAGCGGCTGGGCCCGTGAGCCATGGCCGCGGAGCATACGCGTCCGGACCCTGTGCTGCGCAGCGGGAGAGACCACACCAGTGGGAGGCCAGCGTACCGCAAAAAAAAAAAAAAAGTCTGGTCCTTGCTCACTTTTTCCCTTCTTGCCTCTTCAATTCACTCACTATCTCTGTTTTGGTTTCCCTCTTTTTCTCCCAGTTTTGTTTTTAAGATCTGTTTCTCTGTCTGTATTCCTGTTTAGTGAATCTGTTTCTCTGATGCATTCTCTTTGGGTCTCTATGTCTGTTTCTCTCTCTCTCTCTTTCTCTGTCTCCCCACCACCTCCCACATGGCTGTGATGGACTAACAGAAGAAATAAGACTAGTCCAAGAGCTGCCATGGTTCTGAGCTACATTCACCAATTTGTCTAAATTGCAGATCTCAAACTCACATATTTTCAAGATGATAAAACTAAGGAATGTGGCTAAGTAGAGACTGTAATGAACTGGAAAGGGAAGACCCACTCTGAGGGGGGAGCTGCCACAGCTTGTGAGGGAAGAAGACCCAGTTTACTGTATACTTCAAATTTTCAAAAGAGGCTGAAGACATGATTTGTTGTGTATGTGACAGCACACAGTTTTTAAATGCTACCAACTAATGCAAATGCGTTGTTTTAGGTTTTTTTGTTTTGTTCTGTTTTTTTAATGTAAAGGTCAAATAAAACAGGTCAAGGGCCAAAATTAAGTCCATGGGCCACCATTTGCAAACTCCGGCCTAGGCTGAATAATGGCAGAACTACCTAAAAGTGGCTCACCCTTCACCCTCATCTTTTAAATTTATGTCACAATGATTTATTTTCTGGGTTAAATATTTAAATGGATATCAAACAAGTATAATAAAACATTTTGAACTGTGCATTAATTATAAAAATTAAAACCACACCCAAGGTATGGTGCTGATTCTGTTAGCTTTGCATTAATTGAGTCTCATTGCCCGAGGACTTTAGAACCTCTTTTCAAAATTACCAGCTACATCACCTTGCTAAGATTTTAAGGTAATTAATGTATCATAAAATGCCACTGTCATCCATCACACTGTCCAGAAAAACACTTGGAAAAGTTTAAGGTGAACATGCCTAGTGCCAGCTGGAAAATCTCATAACTTCCGGATGAATCTGCCACCATCATTTTGCACATTTGCCAACTTCATTAGAACTGCTCTACTGATTGATTACTTGAATAAAAATCACCAGAATACAGAAACAATATTTTCTTCAATTTCTCTGACTTAAGAGAATTTCACAGGCTTTCATTTTATTTCACTAGGCTTTCATTACAAGGGCGCATTAGACCACATACAGACATCAAGAGAGGAAATACTGTGCATCAAATAGGCCCAAGGCCAAGAATACCTCTCCAGAGAGTTTGCTCATGAGAAAAGTTCTAAACTGTTCTAAATTCATTGTGTATGATGCCCCATTTTGGTACGTTACCTGTATTTTGCTTATTGCTCCAAGAGAGTCATACCAAGTTTGTACAGCCCAGGGGAATTGCCGAGTGACTGCCATGCGCAGAACGATGCAGAATGAGATGGTTGTGAATATTTTTCGAAGGCCGATTCCTTTAAGCAGTGCATACGGAAGCACAGATAAAAACACTACAAAGAACCCTGAGAAGAAGAAGGCTGAGCTACTGAGGTATCTCACATAGGCTGCCTTCCGGGTCAGTTTCAGTTCTGTTCTATAAAAAAATAAATAAGATTTGGGATGCTTATTTACTTTTCAAATATCAGGCAACTTGGAATTAAAAATCTGAACATAGATTCTCAAATCTTTCTCTCTGTGTTCTGATCCTCATTCTACCCTGCATGAGCTGTGTGACCTTGCGCAAGTTATTTAACCACTCTGGGCCTCAGTTACCTTATCTGAAAGGGAGATGGATCATAATGAATGTACCAGTGTCTTGCATATAATACCTGTAAATATTATTTTTAAATTAAAATAATCTTAATAATTATTACTATAATTATATTATTTTTACATCTTTATTCACTTCTTTATTAATTTTTAAGATTAATGACTGATAATTTTTTGTTGGTTGGTTGGTTGGTGTTTTAAGTAATTAAGTGTGGATATGAGAATAATGTTGAAAGACTTATTAAGGAAAAAGACAATTCTGGGATTCCCTAATAGATTGTTAACATTTTAGAAGTTCTAGCCTGGCTTTGGGGAACCTTGAAAATAACATATAAGCCATAGAGGAGTGGTTCTCAAGCCTTAGCATGAGTAAAAATCACCAGAGAAACCTGTTAAAATGCAGAGTTTCAGGCCCACCACTCAGAGATACTGAGTCTGCAGCAGGCCTCCAGAATCTGCATTTTAAAAAGGAACCCAAATGGGGCTTCCCTGATGGCTCAGTAGTTAAGAATCTGCCTGCCAATGCAGGGGACACGGGTTCAAGCCCTGGTATGGGAAGATCCCACATGCCACGGAGCAACTAAGCCTGTGCACCACAACTACTGAGCCTGTGCTCTGGAGCCCGCAAGCCACAACTACTGAGCCCGTGTGCCACAACTACTGAAGCCCATGTGCCTAGAGCCCATACTCAACAAAAGAAGCCACCGCAATGAGAAGCCTACACACAGCAAGAGAGTAGTAGCCCCTGCTCGCCCCAACCAGAGAAAAGCCTGTGCTCAGCAGCAAAGGTCCAACACAGCCAAAAATAAATAAATAATTTTTAAAAAAGAAGCCAAGTGATTCTGTTACAGGTAATTCTTGAAAAATTATAAGTGAGTAGATGCTGCATCCCCCCTGTCTCTCTCCTTTCAGTATAATTATTTGCAATCATACTTCTGATCCTTTAGTCTGAACTACAAATGTGAACAATTTTTTTAACACACACAGAAGAGGTTTAAATGCACCAATAAGCAGAAAACAGGGAGTGCAGAGGCTGGCAAGAAGAGAAGACAATGCCGCCTTCCACCTCCATCCTACTCGTCCAAGATCATCAAAACTGGAGCCACTTGTGATCCTCCTGTTCAGCTCGTGCAAGGGAAAGAGCGGAGATAAAACAGACAAGTAGAGAGTGCTGGTGGGAAGGAGCAATAGCTGTGCCTGGCATTTAGTTCCACATGCTTGTACAACTCAGAAAAGTTCTCATTCTCAAATTGTAGAAATCAGAGGAAATCTTCTTTTGTAAGTCTGAAAAAAATGTAATCCAGAGCACTCTGATGAAGAAAACGAAGTTCAATGTTCCCAATCTACATTGTGACTCCCAGTCTAATGTGGTCTAGCCTACCTATTTTATTATTTGGTATTGAAGATTTTCTGATTTGGGAATCTCACTGGGGTGTGACTCTCAGCTCTCCTGGTTATAGCTATGCCATCTTAAGCAAGTTTCTCTTCCCTCTGATCCTACAGAATCCACATCTACAGCAGAGAAACATATCTCCCTTGTGGAGTTGCTGCCAAGATAAATGACAGCACAGCACAGGGCCTTGCACTTAGCATCTACATGTGTGTCTCTAATCTTCAACAGAAAGAAGAATACTATTGGCTAGACTTATATGTTTTTAATGCTGGAAAATACTGTTTACAAAAATGTTAATAACTTGTCAAAATTGTTGTGTATTATAAACAGTTGAGGAAAATGAAAGAAGTGGTACTATAAGAATAATGGACTCAGAACATCTATAAGAGAAGGAGTACTTCCCAGAACTTCTGCTGCCAGTGTCACTGTCCTCACTGTGAGATACAGCCACACCCCACCTCTGCAGGAGACCCTCCAACACCAGCAGAAACTGCAACTCAGCAAGCAATCTGCTGCCGACAATCAAATCAATTTTGTGATATTTAAAACTTTTACTGAGAGGGAAAACAGCAGAAAAAAGAAGAACTATAATCCTGCAGCCGATGGAACAAAAACCACATTCACAGAAAGATACAAAAGATGAAAAGGGAGAGGGCTATGTACCAGATGAAGGAACAAGATAAAACCCCAGAAAAACAGCTAAATGAAGTGGACATAGACAACCTTCCAGAAAAAGAATTCAGAATAATGATAGTGAAGACGATCCAGGACCTTGGAAAAAGAATGGAGGCAAAGATCTAGAAGATGCAAGAAATGTTTAACAAAGACCTAGAAGAATTAAAGAACAAACAAACAGAGATGAACAATACAATAACTGAAATGAAAACTACACCAGAAGGAATCAGTGGCAGAATAACTGAGGCAGAAGAACGTATAAGTGACCTGGAAGACAGAATGGTGGAATTCACTGCTGCGGAACAGAATAAAGAAAAAAGAATGAAAAGAAATGAAGACAGCCTAAGAGACCTCTGGGACAACATTAAATGCAACACATTCACATTATAGGGGTCCCAGAAGGAGAAGAGAGAGAGAAAGGACCAGAGAAAATATTTGAAGATATTATAGTCAAAAACTTCCTTAACTTGGGAAAGGAAACAGCCACCCAAGTCCAGGAAGCACAGAGAGTCCCATACAGGATAAACCCAAGGAGAAACACGCCGAGACACATAGTAATCAAATTGGCAAAAGTTAAAGACAAAGAAAAATTATTAAAAGCAGCAAGGGAAAAACAACAAATAACATACAAGAGAACTCCCATAAGGTTAACAGCTGATTTCTCAGCAGAAACTCTACAAGCCAGCAGGGACTGGCATGATATACTTTAAATGATGAAAGGGAAGAACCTACAACTAAGATTACTCTACCCGGCAAGGATCTCATTCAGATTGGATGGAGAAATCAAAAGCTTTACATCAGGAACAAGACAAGGTTGCCCACTCTCACCACCCTTATTCAACACAGTTTTGGAAGTTTTAGCCACAGCAGTCAGAGAAGAAAAGGAAATAAAAGGAATCCAAATCGGAAAAGAAGAAGTAAAGCTGTCACTGTTTGCAGATGACATGATACTACAGATAGGGAATCCTAAAGATGCTACCAGAAAACTACTAGAGCTAATCAACGAATTTGGTAAAGTAGCAGGATACAAAATTAATGCACAGAAATCTCTGGCATTCCTATACACCAATGATGAAAAATCTGAAAGTGAAATCAAGAAAACACTCCCATTTACCACTGCAACAAAAAGAATAAAATATCTAGGAATAAACCTACCTAAGGAGACAAAAGAACTGTATGCAGAGAATTAAAAGACACTGATGAAAGAAATTAAAGACGATACTAATGGATGGAGAGCTATACCATGTTCTTAGATTGGAAGAATCAACATTGTGAAAATGATTCTACTACCCAAAGCAATCTACAGAGTCAACGCAATCCCTATCAAACTACCACTGGCATTTTTCACAGAACTAGAACAAAAAACTTCACAATTTGTATGGAAACACAAAAGACCCCGAATAGCCAAAGCAATCTTGAGAACGAAAAACTGAGTTGGAGGAATCAGGCTCCCTGACTTCAGACTGTACTACAAAGCTACAGTAATCAAGACAGTATGGTACTGGCACAAAAACAGAAATATAGATCAATGGAACAGGATAGAAAGCCCAGAGATAAACCCACACACATATGGTCACCTTATCTTTGATAAAGGAGGCAGGAATGTACAGTGGAGAAAGGACAGCCTCTT